>APFE030426876.1:0-13573 GCA_000404065.3 Pinus taeda | reverse complement strand
TTAGCAATTTAACAATTTTTCATTTCCAAAAACAAATTGATATACGCTAGTTCTGTTAATTAATCCTGCATATATACGCAACTGTGTTTAGAGAAAACCGTGTATATCTTGTAGACTTCTAATTTAGTTATATGATCTTAATCTGTATATCAAAACCATAAAACAATATTCAAGTGTAGTAAACAGTACAAGCAATCACACACATGAACACAACATATAAGGTGGAAACCCAATGTGGGTGAAAACCACCTGCTGCAATTCATCTCTATCTTCTTTTAATAAGAAACTTATTTTTACAATATTTATGTACTGGTGCAGTCTTATACCAGTACACAGGCTTCTACTTGCAGAAGGCTACAACCTTCTCTCATTCTCCAGCTTCTCCTAGAAGGGAGCTACAACCCCCTTAGCTTTGTACTAGCTGATGTACTAGTACGTAGGTGCTGACCTACAGAAGGCTACAACCTTCTCTTCTCTTCCAGGGACCACGTTTCATAAATTTTCAGATTGGATCCATCAATAACATCAATCAAACATCAAATATATCTGCATCAACCAATCTCCTTTGCACCAACCAAAACTGAATCAAACAATCACTTCTCTGAATGTTGTAACCAGAATACAGTAATAGTACCAAAAACAATCAAGAACCCAGAACACTGCAGCAATAAACAAAAGTAGCTAAAACATATTTATGAGACATACACTACTTCAATATGTAGAACCTGTGTGCATACACTGCTATATTAAGGCAAACTTGTGTATACCCTGTTTTGAATTATAGAACCTCGTGTATGTGTGCCTTTGCTATGCTGAACCTACGTACATATCTATAAAAGATAATTTACCCTTTTCAACTATTCAAACATCAGTTATACCCAGATCATCAGATTTATAGATCAAGTCATGTGCCAAATATAACAGATCAAAATCACACAAAGATACTTCTCTTCAAGACTTAATATCTTGACCCATCAATAGAACTTATCCTTCTTCTAGCGCTCAGGTTCCTCCTTGATTTAGATCTAACTATGCACCATAACCCAATCACCAGTATTCTAGATCTTGCTCTTCATAAGATATTCAATCCTTGAGTGCCTTTGCCTAATGATCTCCTTCCCCTTTTATAGTCTTAGGCCTTACTCAATAACATGGTCCAAAACCACTTAGAACCAATACCTGGGTCCAAATACCTGGGTTCAACACTTCAGACAAGATACCATGGTCCAAAACCATAGGTCCAAATACTAAGGACCAAAAACCAAGTTTTACAAACTGTAAGCGCTTTTCTGTGCATGAAAGTGCGTGTATACGCATATGCATATTTTGGTCTGTGAATCCATGTGTATATGCGGCCTGGTCAAGGGGAACCTATGTATACTTCCTTTTCCTTTATTCTAAGAGCCTGTGAGCTTGAACTGTCATCTGAGTGATTTGTCAAGTGAGTTGCCATCAAGGACAATACATGTGCCATAGTGCCAAGCCTGTGTCATAATGCCAACAATCTCCCCCTTTGGACTTGATGACAACCCCAAGTCATTCTCCCCCTTCGTCATCAAGGGAAAAGGGTTATGCTCCCCCTGAGTACATGTTGAAATCCCTGCTCTGTTGAAGTGTGTTGTTCATGCTCCCCGTGACTATAAGCGAGGTCTACAAAAAGATGTTCTACAAGAAGAACATGACTCTATACATCATAAATGACCTTCCTATCACCAAAGACTCATACCTACATCCATCTCCCAACCAAGTGGGGATATACCAAGATTGAATCATCCACCCAACCAAGTGGGGATACACCAAAAGTTTATACATGATAAAAAAAGAACATTAGATCATCCATCCCAGACATAGTGGGGAAACAAGATAGGTCATTACATGACCTTGAAAATAAAATAAATACATGACATAGAGACCAAATATCTAAGACAAGACTATGATAGTCATTAGTAACTATCATTAGCAGCTTATGTCAATCACCATCCGAACCATCAACCATGATCACCCTCTGCACCTGTTCCACCTGAATAAAAAACAACTGTGAAGTTGTACCAAGATCTTCTAAGATAATGCCAACAATGCATTATTAGAAGTATATGCTCCCCCAAAACCTATGCCAAATGGTCTCTGTCAGACCCATATCAGACTCTTTTCATCCTAATTCTAGCCCACTGTTTTCTTCAAACCAACTTATATGCGAATGTATCCATAGAAATTGGCATATGTACGCGGATGCTTTTCATGAAACTCACGTACAACCACAGATAGGTGTCAACAGCAAGATGATGCATCAACTACTCTCAGCTTCTGCCTGAGGTATTCAAATGTCTCCCTGAGTAGTGGTTTGGTGAATATATCAGCAACCTGTTCCTTTGAGGGAACATACTCCAATTTGACCTTTTGTTCAAGCACTTGTTCTCGGAGAAAATGATATTTGATAGGTATGTGCTTGGTCTTTGAATGCATGATTGGATTCTTTGAGATACTGATTACACTTGTATTATCACATAAAATGGAGATAGGTGAGGTACAAGTGATTTGAATGTCTTGCAACGTTTGCATCATCCAAAGGATTTGTGTGCAGCAAGATGCAGCAACCACATATTATACTTCAGCTATAGATAAAGCAATTGAACTTTGTTTCTTATTGAAACAAGATACTAATCTGGAACCCATAAAGAATGCACCACCACTAGTTCTTTTTCTGTCATCCATGTTTCCTTCCCAATCTGCATCTATATATGCATGAAGTGTGAGATCTGTATCTCTAGGATATCATAAGCCATAGTTTTATGTTCCTTGAAGATATTTGAAAATCCTTTTAACTGCTTGAAGGTGTGCTTCTTTTAGATTTTCTTGGAATCTTCCAACTATTCCCACTGCATGCATGATGTCTGGTCGGGTACCTATCAGATAGAGCAGACTACCAATCATGGATATATAGGTTAGTTGATGTATTGTTGTTGATTCATCATTTGCGCTGAGGCTGCATCCTGTTACCATAGGGGTACATACTGGTTTTGAATCTTCCATGCCATATTTCTTCAAGATTTGCTTGAGGTACTTGGTTTGTGATAGAAAGATACCATCTTGGTTTCGTTGGACTTGTAAACCAAGAAAATATGTGAGCTCACCAAGCAGGGAAATTTCAAATTCTTTCTGCATCACTAAAGCAATGTTTTGACTCATGGCTTCTTCATTGCTACCAAAGATGATATCATCAACATACACAACAAGTATTAGCAATTTATCATTGTCAATTTTTATATATAGATTGTTATCTACTGATCCTTTTGAAAAACCTTTTTGATGGAGGTATTTGTCCAGATGATAATACTAAGCCCTTGGAGCTTGTTTAAGACCTAGAGAGCCTTTCTGAGTCTGCATACAAGTTTTGGATCATTTCCAAGGATAAGTCCACCTGGTTGCTCAATATACACTTCTTCTTCTAAGTCTCCATTTAGAAAGGTGGATTTCACATCCATTTGATATACTTTGAATGTCTAAAAGCAGAAAGAGCAAGGAACATTCTTATGGCTTCAAGTCTGGCAAGCGATGCAAAAATTTCTTCAAATTCTGTACCTTCTTATTGAGCATACCCTTTACAAACAAGTCTAGCCTTTTTTCTAATAACATCTCCATTTTCATTCAGTTTGTTTTTGAATATCCATTTGGTTCCTATGACATTATTATCATTAGGTCTAGGAACCAATTCCCAAGTGTTATTCTTTTCAATCTACTCAAGTTCTTCATTCATGGCCTTGACCCAACATTCATCTTTGCATACTTCATGAACATTTTTCGGTTCGATGGAGGAAAGAAATGCTCGATAGCTTGAAGCTTCTGTAATAGTTCTTCTTGTCTGTACACCTGCCTCTTTCTATCCCAATATTTGAGTCTTTGAATGATTTTTCTGAACATATTTGGATGGAGTCTTTTCTTCTACCATTATCTAATATTTTGGTGCTTCATTGGTTTCTTCTTCTTCAACATTAGTTTTATTTGATGTGGAAGGATAATCCTCATCTTCTTCCCACTCTTCAGTTTTTACCTGCTTTGAATTTTCGCCTACTTCATCAACCACAACATCAATACTTTCAACAATTTTCCCTAGTCTTTTATTATAACACTTATATCTTTTACTTTAGAAAGAGTAACCAAGGAGAATGCCTTCATCTGCTCTAGGTTCAAACTTGCCCAATTTTTCATTAGTCCTTTTGATGTAACATTTGCTTCCATAGACTTTGAAGTATTCTACAGTAGGAGTCTTACCATACCAAAGTTCATGAGGAGTTTGAGTGTTGTTTACTCGAACATTTGTTTTGTTGAGAATAGTGACGACAGCAAATGCAACTTTACCCCAGAAGGTTGCAGGGGTTCCAAACTCATCAAGCATAGCACGAGCCATTTGTTGAACCATTCTGTTCATCCTTTCCACCGCTCCATTTTGCTGAGGAGTCCTTGCAATAGAGAATTCCCTTCTTATTCCATGTTCACAAAAGTTGAAAAATTCATCCTAGGTAAATTCCCCTCCTCGATCAGACCTGAGGCATTTGATTATGTGATCTGATTCATTTTCAACCAAGGCTTTGAAAGCTTTGAACTTTTTGAAAGCTTTGTCTTTATGCCTCAGAAGTCCTATCCAACACATCCTGGAAAATTCGTCAATGAACAATATAAAGTATTCTTCTCCACGAGGTGATTTTTTCCTTGATGGACCACATAAATTAGTATGGACAAGTTCAAGTGGCTTACTAGATGATCCTTCCTTCTCAAGGAAATGTGTTTTGGTTTGCTTACCAAACTGACATGATTTTCATATTGTATTGCCTAGAATTTTGATGTTATAAAGATCGCAAACAACCTGATATTTGCATGTTTTCCTTATTTGAGGGAAGCTTAGATACCCCAATCTTTTGTGCCATAGCCAGTGTTCATCATTTTTGCGTAGATAGCATTGTTGTTGTCCTCCCTTGAGTATGTATAAATTATTTGGAGTTCTTATGCCTTTGATCACTGTTTCTCCTGTATCAAGCTCACGAACAATACATCCAATTGATCGAAATACTACCTCATTTTCTTGATCGCACATTTGACTAGCACTCGATAGATTATGCTTTAAGCCATCAACATACATAACATTTCCAGCTTTGACCTTTTCTTTTAAAAGAACAGAGCCTTTACCTTTTATGAGTGCAGGGGTGTCATTTCCAAATTAGACCTTCCTTTCCTTTTCTAAGGCACTATATTGCTGAAGTTTTTCTTTATCACCTGTCATATGTTTCAAGCTTCCACTGTCGATGTACCATTGATTTTACTATCCTTCCACATATAAGGGTATGCCACATCTTTCTGGTTGCGGTTCTTTCTTTCTCCATATTTTGGGACCCAATGAAGCTTGCTCCTTCTGAGATGTTTGCTGAAACTTACTACTGCATTCAGAATCTTCATGACCGAAGTTGTTACAAATAGAGCATTATATTTCATTTTTAAGCACAGAAAAGTTATTGTAGGTCCTCTTCATGATCCCAGTCACACTCCTTTGATTTCGTGCTTCTCTAGTCATGATGGTCTTGTAGTAAACACATTGAGCCGCTTTGTGTCCGAAGTTATGACATGAGAAACATTGGCCATTAAAGAAATTCCTGCGATTATCAAATCTACCGACCAGGTGATTGTAATTTCCATTGACATTCATTCTTGAGGCAAATTGAGAATGATTTACCTGTGGTTGGTTGTAGCTCTGTTTATCTTGAAGTAGATGACCCTTTCCTGGTGATCTGCTTTATGCCTTTGTCACGATTGTAACCTTTCACTTTCCTTGTTGCATAAGATTAACTTTTGGAGGTGGATGGCTTCTGTGCTTGAGATGCTTCTTCAGTATATCCAAGACCTATCTTGATTAGAGGAGAACACTACACTTTGATAATATCATCTAAAGTTTCAGATCCTTTAGCAAATCTAAGATTAAGAGCTTTTGTTTTCTCAATATCTTTTCTAAGTCCCACAATTTCACATTCTAACTTTTCATTGTGTTTTTCCATTTCAGCAAGTTGGAATGTCAGAGTATCTATAATCATACTTTTTTCTTCTAAACAAATTTTAATTTTAGAAATTTCTTCATAGAGACTATCTTCATCTATAGCATCCAAGAAATCATCATCTTCAAAAGCCATCAAAAGTCTATAATCATTACCATGTTCATCTTCATCACTATTTGAAAGCCCATCACTATCTTCATGTGTATAATAGCTCTTCTTACTTACGTTCTATTTTCTGTTCTATTTAACTGGTTCCTTACCTTTATCAAGCTTATCTTTATGAGGACATTTGGCTACATAGTGACCGACTCTCCCACAAGTAAAGCATTTGAAATATAGCTTACCTATGAATCTTCCAAAACCTCATTGAAGGTTCTTGACAAAGTTTGATTCTTCCTCTCCTTCTAATGTATGTCCTGACTCATTATATTCTCCTTTTGAAGTTTTGAATGCAGCTTCTCTCATGTCTGATGGATCCTCTTTTCTCATTTTGAAAGTAGTTAGGATTCCGTGTAGCGGTGACATGGTAATACTCTGAAGATTCTTCTTTTCTTCTATGGCAGACACTTTTGATTCAAACTTAGAAGACAAATATCTTAAAATCTTTTCAACTAAAGTAAATTCTTTTATCTCTTCACCCAAGCTTTTCATGTGATTAACAATCTCATCTGTACGTAAGAAATAATTAGCCACACTTTCATTATTATGCATTCTGAGAGTTTCATATTGAACTCCGAGAGATTGTAGTTTTTCACGTTTTACCTGATCGTCTCCTTCATAGCTTAGAATGATCTTGTCCCATATCTCTTTGGTGGTTTTGAGCTGCATAACCTTGAATAATTTTGATTGAGATAGACTCCCCAATAGAGTATTGACAACCTTTGCATTTGTTTCATATAGCTTTTTACCACCCGTATCTGTAGGAGTTGCTGGTGGGAATGTGTATCCTCCTTCCACGATATCCCAAACTTTTGTACCAAGATATTGAAGATAGGTTGTGGTTCTTACCTTCCAATAGACAAAGTTGCTTCCATCAAAGATTGGTGACCTGATGGATGCCTCCTTTTCGTAGTTGCTCATGATGATAGATCTTCCTTCAAGCGATCAAGCTTCTTTTGAAGGACCTGCTCTGATTCCAATTGTTGGAAATAATACTGAGAGGGGGGGTGAATCAGTTTTAGCAATTTAACAATTTTTCATTTCCATAAACAAATTGATATACGCTACTTCTGTTAATTAAACGTGCGTATATACGCAACTATGTTTAGAGAAAACCGCATATATATTGCAGACTTCTAATTTAGTTAGATGTTTTTAATCTGTGTATCAGAACCATAAAACAATAATCAAGTGCAGTAAACAGTACAGGCAATCACACACATGAACACAAGATATAAGGTGGAAACCTAATGTGGGTGAAAACCACCTGCTGCAATTCATCTCTATCTTCTTTTATTAAGAAACTTCTTTTTACAATATTTATGTACTGGTGCAATCTTATACCAGTACGCAGGCTTCTACCTACAAAAGGCTACAACCTTCTCTCATTCTCCAGATTCTCCTGAAAGGGAGCTACAACCCCCTTAGCTCTTGTACCAGCTGATGTACTAGTACGTAGGTGTTGATCTATAGAAGGCTACAACCTTCTCTTTTCTTCCAGGGACCACGTTTCATAAATTTTCAGACTGGATCCATCAATAACATCAATCAAACATCAAATATATCTGCATCAACCAATCTCATTTGCACCAACCAAAACTGAATCAAACAATCGCTTCTCTGAATCCTATAACCAGAATACAATAACGATACTAGAACCAATCTTGAACCTAGAACACTGCAGCAATAAACAGAAGTAGCTAAAACATATTTATGAGACATACGCCACTTCAATATGTAGAACTTGCATGCATACGCTACTATATTAAGGAAAACCTACATATACACCATTTTGAATTACATAACCAACATGTATATGCACCTTTGCTCTACTGAACCTGCGTATAGATCTATACAAGATAATTTACCCTTTTCAACTATTCAGACATCAGTTATACCCAGATCATCAGATTTATAGATCAAGTCATGCGCCAAATATAACAGATAAAAATCACAGAAATATGATTCTCTTTAAGCCTTAAGATCTTGACCCATCAATAGAACTTATCCTTCTTCTAGTGCTCAGGTTCCTCCTTGATTCAGATCCAGCTATGCACAATAACCCAATAACCAGTATTCTAGATCTTGCTCTTCATAAGATATTCAATCCTCGAGTGCCTTTGCCTAATGATCTCCTTCCCCTTTTATAGTCTCAGGCCTTACTCAATACCATGGTCCAAAACCACTTAGAACCAATACCTGGGTTCAAATACCTGGGTTCAACACTTCAGATGAGATACCATGGTCTAAAACCATAGGTCCAAATACCAAGGACCAAAAACCAAGTTTTCCAAATTGTACATTCCTTTCTGTGCATGAAAGTGCGTGTATACAAATACATGTCTTTTGGTCTGTGAATCTGCATGTATACACGAATTGGTCAACGGGAACTTGCGTATACTTCCTTTTCCTTTATTCTGAGAGCCTGTGAGCCTGAATTGTCATCTGAGTGAATTGTCGAGTGAGTTGCCATCAAGGACAATACTTATGCCATAGTGCCAAGCTTGTGTCAGAATTCCAACACCTCATGAGTTCTTAATGTTTTTTTTGGAATGTCATCAGTGTTCATTCTAATTTGATGATATCCTAAACGAAGATCCAGGTTGGTGAATTAAATTTCTCCATGTAATTCATCCAATAGTTCATCAATGACAGGAATGGGAAATTTATCTTTAATATGATCTTGTTGATCTCCCTATAATTTGGACACATACACCATAATCCATCCTTCTTGTGCACCAGTACTACTGGAGCAGAGAAATAACTTTGACTAGGTTGAATTACACCAACCTCTATTATTTCTACAACCATACATTCAATTTCACTCTTTTGGGATTAAGGATATTTGTAAGGCCTAATGTTTGGAGGAACACTTCTTGGAATCACATGAACAACATGATCATGATCATGAATAGTTGGGAGGCTTTTGGTATTTTCAAACACTTTGGAATGATTGTCCAAGACTTTTTGGAGATCTGGAGAAATAGATGATTTCGATGTTTGAACCTCTAGTGAGCATAACTGTGCAATTACTCCCTGTTGTACTTTTTTTTCAGAATGTTTGTCATTCCATTAGAGCTAATTATCTTTCTTGGTTTCCCTACATTACCCATTAATTCAACTTCCTTTCCTTCCCACAAAATATTCAATAAAAGTTCTTGAAAATTGAAATCTATCATCCCCAAGTATTGTAACCATTGGACTCCTAATGCAACATTAGCACAATCCATTGGAATGGAAATCATTAGACTATTGAATACATATTCCTCCATGGTTAGCTTGATATTAGGGCACTTTCCAGAGAAATTTATAGTTCCTCCATTTGAAACCATCACTTGAAACGATGGTGTTGTATATAGGAAGAAATTCAATTCCTTGGCTATCTTACAATGAATAAAATTATGGCTACTACCAATATCAATCAACAATATTACCTTTTTCTTCTTGACATATCCTTCAATCTTGAGAGTTTGAGGAGTGGTAATTCCTTCTAATGCATTACAGGATATGGTCGGATTCATTTCTTATTTCTCTGTGGTTGGTTCCTACTGTATATCATCCTCATTTTATGTTTATTATTCCTTTTCTTCCTCCTCTTCACACTCTATGTAGAATAATTTCTTCTCAGTGCACTTATGACCTTTAGTGTATTTTCTATCACTACTATAACAAAGCCCTTTTGCTATTTTTTCTTCCAATAGTTGTGGTAACAACCTTGAATTTTGTGGAATAGTAGCAACAAGAACATTTCCATCTTTATAGTTGTGAGTGGTAGATGTCCTTGTGGCCATAATTTTACTTTCAACTTTTCTTTCCACCTTGAATGCCTTCTTGAATGAATCATGTTCCTAGAGGCGAACCTCATGTTGGATGTTATATTTTAATGGCCCTATGAAGATATCTCTCCTATGCTCCTATGGAATATTGGTTACTCAAATATTCAATTTTTGGAAGTCTTAAATGTGCTCTGCCATTGAACCCTTTTGTTTGAGATTTATAGATTAGCTAAAGAAGGTGTTGCTCTTTGTATATTCATAATGTGCTATTTTCCTCCATAAAAATTGACTAGGTGATAAGTAGTTTACAAGAACAAATCCATCTATACCATGCAAACTGATTGGGTTATAAATATAAATATGCAATATGTACCTTTTGTGAGGGTTGTGCATCTTGTAGATCAAAATATTGCTCCATCTGTAGTATCCATGTTACTGAATCCTTGCCATAAAATTTCCTCATATCTATCTTTGGAATGTGTGGCTCTTAAACCCCACATTGGAGTCTCTAAAATCATAATTCATATTCCTTTTGTCCTCATCATGATTTTCATGGATTACCTTGTCTCCACTAGGAAGCCTTTCATGCAATAACTTTGTCAACCCTTCCAACTTGGCATTCATCAAATCCATGTCTACTTTAAAAACATCTATGTTTCCTTTCATACCATCCATGTACCCTATTAAGCCATGCATGTTTCCTTTTATAGCATCCGTATCCCCTTTTAATCCATCCATGTCATATTTGGATGCTCTTTGTGAGAACAAAATTTGTTGCACTTGGTCCCATAACTTTGATATATCATGTTGCAATTCTTCTTCTTCATGTGTCATAGTAGAGATTTCTGAGGGATTAATGGGTGTAGAACTATTTTGTTTGGGATGCATTTTAGAACTAAATATTGGTATCTCTGCTTTAATATGCCCTTTGAATCACTTCAAACTGATTGTCCAAACAGTTATGCAAAATTAAAAAATACACACCTTTTTCTTACTTTTTAGGAGCTTAATATTGCAATGGTTGTAACTCTATAATTTAGGATCTCCAAGGTCTGAAATTATGTCCTATGGTATCATTATAATTATTATTTCCAATTCCATAATGAATACCAATATTAGATTCTTCAATATAGAGTTATGCCACATCTCCCACAATGACTTGATTATGGACTAGTTCAGTAGAGTGACGTTGTATGGGATGCCACATGTCATTGTTTCAACCTTCGGCCCTAAAATTGATACATGAAAAAATAAATTCCATTTTCTTTCAGAAAAAGTTTACAAAATTCAAATTTGATGCTCGAAATGAAAGTTATGATGATTTTCCCTAGGTCACCTATTTGAGATTGAATTTTGGAAAATGAAAAAACCATAACTTCTTCGAACCATATCTCTGAAAATATAGCGAACCAAGATTTGAAATTCCGGCAAGAAGTTCCCCAAGATTTCGGTTCCATGTGGTTGACATTTCATATTTTGAAGATTCGTATAAAAAAAGTTATAGCGAAGGTTCCACAATGACCTATTTGAAACAGTGAAACCCTAGAATCTGAAGCTCTGATACCGAATGTTATGCAACCAGATCACACAAAGATACATAAACGACTTAAAAAGTATCCTCTTCGAGGGGGAAACCTCCTTTACATTACATAAATGAACAATTCTTGGATGATATAAATGAAAAGGCCTCATTTGTATATGTAGGAGTCTAAGCGGTCACAATATAATAAGAGCCTACCTAATAATAATAGTGTAAGGGCACAACAATAACAATATGGGGGATACATGGGAACAACAATAGCAATACGGGGGCTAAACTAATAATAACAATAAGGGGTATACACTAGTATTATAGGGACCTAACATGACCTTCCATTCTCTTTAAATAGAGATATGGACTAATTGGGTGCTAATCCATGGAAGTATCTTTTTTTATGTTTTGCAATTGCCTTCATGTAGTGTTGACATATACTTGGGAATAATACCAACAACAAAATAAATATTAGGATGGGTAGGGATCAAATATGCGAGGCTACTAAGTGACTAATGGTACAAAGTTCCATTGACTTTGGGTGTAGTATATGGGGGACTTCTTTTTTGGTTGGTTTAGAATAAATTTATTTCCACATGGATGGTTAAGCAATCATTCAGACAACTAGATCAAATATCATAACCCCGATGTTTTTACCCAACACTTCCACTTGACGAAGCATATGAATTCAAAAGAAAAAACTATACATAAGAGAGTTTATATCATTTGATCTTTATCAAATGACCTTCCATGCTCTTTCAATAGATATATGGACTAACTGGGTGCTAGGATCAATAATCAGTAATATTGAGGAGAATATGTGTCATCATATCATTCTATGTCTAGAACATATTGTGACTATTAGATCCAATGGCTACAAATGCATATTAAAGAAACAGACTTTCACCTAAGGACACATTGGACAAATTTGATCTTAACTAACTCCCTAGTTTCTAAATATCCTAACAAGGATGAACCAACCATGCCCCAAAGAAGGCATAATTTGGATGCCCTAGAATCAGGCCAACTAGGGGTGTGGTTAGTGGGATTTTCAATTAGTGACCTGAGATCATGAAAAATGAACCATTTTCCCTCATTCTTGGTTGTTATAACCTATTTATTGGCTCATTTGAGCTCCACGAGCTAAGGTCTTATAAGATGAATATCTAGGAAAAATCTATCTAGTCACAAGAAGAGTCATCTCTTTGTTTAAGGGCTCTAAGTTGATTTCCTGAACACAAAAAATGAAATAGAAACATTGATTTATCTTTAGGCTAATCTTTCTTAAGGATAAGTCATTCCAAATTAATGACATCATAAAGGAAATTGATGTTTACCTACAAAGGATCCAAAAGGAAGGGGGGAGTCCTTGCACTTAGATTCAACTCCTTGGCCTTCCAATTGTTCATATTCAATTTTGTCTTTCAAAATGTTTTCAATATGAATAGGTGATGATGCCTTCTACATCGCTTTAACAACTTGTACCTAGGAATTCAATTTTTTCTACTTCTTTGGTCCTTTGATGGAATGATTTTTATTTGTTCATATATCTTCTTGCATGTTTTTAAGACCAAAATTCTCTATTATGGAGATGGAACCTCAAGGAGGAGTTTATATGAACTAGATTGGATACTTATATTATTTTTCATCCATCTTGATGCTTTTAAGGTGGAAAAAGTGGAGGAACCATTTCACAGGATCATTTTTGCCAGTAGGTCCTAGTTTGGCAAATTGGGGTCTAGAACCTTTCAAAAGAAGTTTGATGCATAAAATGGAATTTTTTTTTTTGGGTGGGGGGTAAAACCTCACCACTTAAGTGCTACACCCCCTAGTGCTATTTTACACATAGATTCCTTTCCAATGTCACAATAATCACCTCAATTGGAGTATGTATACAAAAGTTATTTCACCACCATTGTAGGTTTTAACCCCGTACAGAAATTACCGGCATACGAATTCTAAATCACAGGAAAAATAAAAATGCGAGAGCGTAACACATAAAACACATATACACAGAGATTTCCCATTGGATCTCAAAACCGAGACCACCAGCTTGATTTTTCATTATA
>APFE030426872.1:65540-171904 GCA_000404065.3 Pinus taeda | reverse complement strand
AATGGTATGAGACATTCTCGATCAATTCTTCTTCTTCATAGTTCAGCAGAGCTGAGCAGAGTAGAGCTAGCAGAGCCAGCAGAGTTGAGCAGAGCAGAGCTAGCAGAGCCAGAGTGCTGAACAGAGCTGAGTAGAGCAGAGTAGAGCCAACATAGCTGAGAAAAGCAGAGCTAGCAGAGCCAACAGAGCTGAGCAGAGCCAGCAGAGCTGAGCAGAGCAGAGCTAGCAGAGCTGAGCAGAGCAGAGCAGAGCCAACAGAGTTGAGCAAAGCAGAGTAGAGCTAGTAGAGCCAGTAGAGTTGAGCAGAGAAGAGCTAGCAGAGCCAACAGAGTAGAGCAAAGCCAACAGAGCTGAGCAGAGTAGAGCAGAGCCATCAGAGCTGAGCAGAGTTGGGCAGAACAGTGCAGGGCACTGATGGCAGAGATAGTACAGTCGGACTTATGGATCAACAGAGGAGTTCTCCCTAGAGAGGGAGTGTTAAATTGGCAACTAGGGCCAACCTCCATGTGGGTTAGCTTATTTATGGCAACTGATATTTTTATTGGATCCCTCTCATCGAGAGGTGTAGGATTGATCCAAAGATCATCCGTTTCCGATAAGTATTTATGGAGATATGAATTTATTTTGTTTATGAAATTATTATCAAGCCGACCAACTATTATGTAGGCTCTAGAAGCCCAACCGACGTGTCTATTCATCATCCTCGCTTTAGTATAAATAGAAGAGTTTTGATGTTAATTGGCTCACTCATTCTTCATGTGATCTCCTCTCCACGTCTTGGGTTTTTGGAAGGAGAGTCACAAAAAGAGTACGTTGGCCTAGATTAATTCAACGTAGTCTTATAAGATATACGCTGCTCATAATACATGTTGTTCATGGTGGATATGTTGTACGCTGGTTTCATGGAGTCATGGGAGATATTCACGCAATCAATACATGCCCTAGCTTATACGCTGTAGTGGAGTCTAGTTGCAGTAAGGGAAGGAAAGACATCAAACCGCAGTAAGGGAAGGAATAAGACTGATATTCACGGGTCATGGGACAACAATATCTTCACACAACATTTCATACGCTGTAATCAAAACAGTATATATATATATATGCACAAAGAATACACTGACACTTTCCATGTAGTCATGAAGACACCTAAACGCTGAGACTTGTTGACAAGTTAATGCCCTAAATGTAGAGATCTGTTCACTGCCGTAGAAGCACAGAACTCACACATATTCAAATGGCTCTGGAGTTGCTGTCATGAGGCCACATGTTCCCCACAGCTGGGAACACAACTATATATGAAATGCACTCATGTATGACCCCCGTTGTTTGAATGCAATCATAGGACCCACAACACAGTCATGATATATATATCCCGCACAGTCATATGCAGTCCATTCTGGGTACGCACAGGTCCATACAAAGAACGCACAGTCATACATTGCAATTATGGTTATATACATTCGCTGGACAGTCCTGTATATATGCTAGGCAATATACATTGTGAACGTAGTCATATTTATGATGAATGTAAGCGCTGGTCATTGGACTGTCACATAAACGCTGGATGCTGGGAAGTAATATATACGCTGGTCCAGAATGAATATAAAGTGTCATACGCAACAAATGTATATGGTTGACAAAATGGACATATATACTCACAGGTGAAAACATATATATTTTTATATGGGCAGCATCTGGGCAACATGATATATAAAGCAGCATATGGATGCATGATGTATATGGGCAGCATGATATGTAAGCAGCATGATGCATGATATATGAGCAGCGTGATGTATGATGTGCATGGGAAGCACGATGATGCATGGAGCATAGACAACATCATGATGAATGTAATCATGAGCATGGGCAGCTTGATGATGATGATGGATGAGATCATGGACATGAGCAGCATGATAATAATCATGATTAGTGCAGCATGGTGCAGTATGCAGTGGTGCAACAAGAGGACCAGATGCAGCACGATGATAGGTATCAGTTGAAGTAGAATGTCTTCAACTGATCTCATCATTATACGAAATGATCTACGCTAGATCTAGATAAGACAAAGTGTTGAATTCTATTGTAAATGTACTCTCTCTCTCTTTCTCTGCTGAACTTTTAAGATAAAAGAAGATTTGATCAAAGGGTTTCCCCACACATTGTGGGGTTTGTCCCTGGCTCGCGCCATATCTTGTGTCCTCTTGCCTGGGCTTGTCTACTGCGATTTATATTTATGTTCTATCTGCAATTTATCTTAATGCTGATGTGATTGCTAACTGTGAAAATTAAATAAATTGCTCTAGCATAGAACATACCTAAACTTAACACCATGGGAGAATATGTATTGACTAGCCCAATGCTTTCCATTCCAATGGGAGGTGTTGATGTTGTACTAGGAGTCCAATGGCTACACTCCTTGGGAACAATAGCTTTTAATTTTCAAGAACTTTTCATCAAATTTTCTGCAGAAGGAAAGGAGGTTGAATTAAGGGGTATTATAGGGAAACTAGGAAATATAATCAACTCTAATGGTATGACAAAGCTTCTAAAAAAGGAACAAAGAGGTGTAATTACACAATTATGTTTGCTAGATGTTTCCACATCAGAATCATCTATTTCTCCAGATCTCCAAAAATTCCTAGACAATCATTCCAAGGTATTTGAGACTCCCAAAGGTCTCCCACCTTTGTGTGATCATGATCATGCTATTCCTCTGATTCCAGGAAGTGTTCCTCCAAACATCAGGCTATACAGATATACCTATGCCCAAAAGAGTGAAATTGAACATATGGTTGCAGAAATGCTAGAGGCTTGTATAATTCAATTGAGTCAAAGTTCTTTATCTACTCCAATAGTATTGGTGCACAAGAAGGATGGATCATGGCGTATGTGTCTGAACTATAGGGAGCTCAACAAGCTCACTATTAAAGATAAGTTTCCCATTCCTGTCATTGATGAATTACTGGATGAATTGCATGGATCAATTTACTTCACCAAGTTGGATCTTCGTTCAAGATATCATCAAATCAGAATGAAGACTGAAGACATTCCGAAAACATAATTTAGAACTCATGAGGGTCATTATGAATTTTTGGTCATGACTTTTGGCCTTACCAATGCACCCTCAACATTTCAAGGTTTGATGAATCCAATTTCAAACCATTCCTTAGAAAATTTGTGTTAGTATTTTTTGATGATATACTAATCTACAACAAGTCTTGGAAGGATCATGTTGAACATGTTGATAGGGTGCTACAACTATTGGAGGAGAAACAATTATATGCAAAAAAATCCAAATGCTTCTTTGGAGTACAAGAGGTGGAATATCTGGGTCATATTGTATCTCATGAAGGAGTTAAGGTAGACCTAGCAAAATTAAAGCCATTAATGAATGGAGAATCCCCACATCCATAAAGCATCTGTGAGGATTTCTCAGGTTGACAGGTTATTATCACAAGTTCGTTAAGAATTATGGGAGAATAGCAACACCCCTAACAACACCATTGAAGAAAGATGCATTTTCATGGACTCTGGAAGCAACAAAGGCCTTTGAACATCTTAAAGAGGCAATGTGCCAAGCACCGGCCTTAGCTACACCGAACTTCACAAAAACCTTTATTGTGGAATGTGATGCTTCAGGAAATGGAATTGGTGCTCTTCTAATGCAAGATGAAAGACCCGTTGCTTTTGAAAGTTGTCCAATCAAGGAAAAGGTTTTACAGAAAGCTATTTATGAGAAGGAAATGTTGGCAATACTCCATGAACTTAAGAAATGGCGACCCTACCTAATAGGAAGACACTTCAAGGTAAAAACGGATCATGATAGCCTTAAATACCTTTTAGAACAAAGATTATCCTCTGAAGAACAACAAAAGTGGGTCACAAATATGTCGGGTTATGACTTTGAAATAATCTATAAAAAAGGGAAGCAAAATGTGTCGGGAGATGCACTCTCAAGAAAGGATGAGGATGTGGAAGCATTGTTGTGTGCCATTTCTATTATCCAAACAGATTGGATAAATGAAGCAAGGGAGGAATGGAAGAATGATGAAGAAGTGTGGGCACTTATTCGAAAACTACAACAAGATTCCAGTATGTCTGATACATTTAGCTAGAAAAATGACTCATTATGGTACAAAGATCGCATATACCTCTGTAAGAATTCCTAGCTAAAACAAAAGATTCTTATGGAATTGCACACTTCTCCCTTAGGAGGGCACTCAGGATTTTTAAAAACTTACCACAGGGTTAAGAAGGAATTTTTTTGGGATGGCCTTAAATCAGATATTCAAAAGTTTGTGGCGGAATGGTTTTTGGTTTGCCAACAAATAAAGTTTGAAACAATTAAGACACCAGGTCTATTACAACCTTTATCCATTCCAAGCCAATGTTGGGAGGAGGTTTCAATGGATTTTATCACAAGTTTACCCAAGTCTGAGGAAAGAGTGTCATCATGGTGGTAGTTGACAGACTTACCAAGTATGCACACTTTTGTGCATTATCACATCCATTTAAAGCCAGTACAATTTCAACGACATTTATGGAAACAATTCAAAAGCTACATGGAAATCAAAAGATTATTGTAAGTGACAGAGATCCATGTGTTCACTGGAAATCTTGGACAAAATTATTTTCTTGTCTTGGTACTCAGTTAAGCTCATAGCTCATCTTATCATCCTCAATAGATGGGCAAACTGAGATAGTAAACAAATTATTGGAAGGAAATCTTTTCGTTGCTTTGTATATGATAATAGACATAGGGTCCAAAATGGTTGCCTCTGGCTGAATGGTGGTATAACACTTCCTTCCATACACAACAAAAATGACCCCATTTATGGCACTTTATGGATATCAGCCACCATCCATCACATCATATTTAAGAGAAAATTCTAAGGTTCAAGCAGTGGAACATCACATCGAACATCAACAACAAGTCCTCCAACTCTTAAAGGATAACCTCATGTTGGCACAAAATAGAATGAAACAACAGGCAGATCAAAATCGCAGTGAAAGAAGTTTTGATGTAGGTGATTGGGTATTCCTACGGCTACAACCATATAAGCAAATGTCCCTCAAGCAAGTTAAGAAGGACAATAAATTATCACCAAAGTATTACGGTTCGTACAAGGTGTTGCAAAAGATTGGTACTATGGCATACAAATTGGAGCTTCCTGCAGCTTCTCGATTGCACCCAGTTTTCCATGTTTCATGTTTAAAGAAGGTTATAGGCGACAAGCTCCAGTAACAATATTGCCAGAACTTGATGAGGAAGGAAAAATTATATTGGAACCGAAAGCAGTCATAGAAACAAGAACTCAACAGCTACGAAATCAATCAATTTCAAAGTATCTTATCAAGTGGAAGAACTTATCCGCTGAAGATTCCACATGGGAGGATGAGAATTTTATGCAGAAGTATCCAAAACTACTCAAGCATTGAGGACAACACTTTTTTGTAGGCGAGGGGCATGTTGGGTCCCTATAATACTAGTGATTACCCCATCACTATTGTAGTTATACCCCTTATTAATATTTTTGTGCCCCTATTACCCCCATATTGTTATTACTGTGCCCCATAGAATCCCTCTATTGTTATTTTTGTGGCTTTATATTATTATTGTTAGGTCGGGTGGGTTATATTGTGACTCCTTAGACTCCTATAGATAGAAAGGAGGTTTTGTCATTTGAATCATCCAAGAATTGTTCATTTATGTAATGTAAAGGAGGTTTCCCCCTCGAAGAGGCTGAATTCTAAGTCGTTGATCTATCTTTTCTATCTTTTCTTGAGCTGGTTTCATAACATGCTACTTGGAATCTATTGCACCGGGCTTCTACCCGAAATATCGTGAATCGTCATCGGAGAGCATATCATCAAGGAGCACATCTCAACTTAGAACCACATCAGGGAGTACATATCGACGCAAAATCTCATAGTGGAGCTATACATCTACAACCCCATATTGAGCAATAAGATATTCAAAAACATATGGGAGAAATTCCTAGGACCTAGAATCTCATAGGGGAGCTTACCCTCATCACAAAATCTCAAAAGGGGAGTAACTCTCAACCCAATCCTATTACCTATCGATCTTCCCAACAATGACTCTCAGTAGTCATGTGGTAGAACACCTGCATCATAATCGTCTTGAGTTGTACACCCAAAGTACACTCTCAACTCATTGGCTAGACGAGGAGTAGTATTCACAATAAGCCTTGCTTGTGGGTATGATGCCAACTGGGGTATACTTTGTAAAGACCAGACAGGGGAGTAGAACCCTCAACCCTATGGGTAACAGATAGGGGTGATGCCCTATTGCCCAGAGTTCCCTCAACACAAGGATCCTTTCTCCCTAAATTCCTCACCCTAGGTGCTCAAATAGGGGGGAAGAGTTGGCTCATTTTCCTCGATCAGCATTGCTTTCATCATACTCATATATGGTATCAGCTTATCTCAATAGTAGTTGTTTCATGTTCATACAGAACATCAAATCAAATATCATGTCAAAACATAAATAATCATATAAATCACAAAAGGATACAATAATCATCATCCCTCTTAAGAAGGTGCCAACCACAAGCCTGAGCTTGTTTCGAACAGCTGCATTGTCTCAATATATGAGAGTATCTTAGTCCCAACTATAAATATGAGACTTTCTGCTAATCAGATCTCAATGTATCCATGTCATATCGAGATCATGCTTAGATAGCTCTTTAAGGAGCTTCTTCATCCTACCTCACAACTAGCCATGCTAGCAACATCATACTCATCCTCAATCGTACTATGGATCTATCATCCAAGATATCATGGAAGATCTCATACTAAAGAAACATTCAAATGTGCTTAACAATAATCTCTATTAACAACAATGCATATGTAGTCACAAATCATAGTAGAAATATCTCATTCTCAAAAATAGAACACCTCATATGGATATTTCAAAGCATGCTCGGTGGAAACTCTATGTGAAAGAAGCGGCTCAGTCATGAATTTATTCAGTTTCTATGCACATCATATATATACAGATGGATGTTCAAAACAGAACATCAACACTTCAAACAATTGTCGGATGCCACATCAAGTTCAACAACATCTTAAACTACAAGTCCAAGTATCCAAGGATTTACATTTTCATTATTCAAAAACATTTTCCAATAGCTTTGCAATATGGAATTTCTTTCCCAAATTCGAGAAATCGATCCACCATGACATGATGCATCATTTTGGGCTTCAGAATCCATATCCCTCTTATTTATATCATCAAATTCTCATCACCTGTCACAAGTAGATCATCAGGATAAAAAACCAAAAACATAATCAATATCCAAGCCATACCTTGGAACTCATCATCCTGACTTTGTCAAATAACTGTGAAATATAGACATATAAGGATTGCAATGCTCTAAGCATAATGCCTTGCTAAGCCAACATAATCAGCATTACATAACTCAATGTTGTACCATCACATCAACATAGTCAACTTAAAAAAGCTTAGAAGTTAGATCACAACCATTATCAAAGTCATCATTACCACAGTATTAATACTTTCAACCAGGAGACAGGTGGAGCTCATACCAAATCATGACTTCATCATGCTAACAAGTTGTCATCAACCATGCACTATCAATCCAAATTTGATCTATTCATTCCCATAATCATAATACAAGTCATTTATGTCACTAGGTGTTAACGCATACACCAAGAATGAGTCATGCAAGTTCCATTTTCATGTTGAATCACAACTATCATTACTTCATCCATTGTGCTAGGAACAAGGAGGTCAATACCCAACCTCTTGTAGCACAAACATAGTCACTTATCTATATGTATGTCTCAGTCATCTACAAACACAAGTTCAATTTGCATGTTCATGTTATGGCAAACATTCAATCTTTTCCTGGTTGCAGATCTTGATGTTATCTACAACACATTGTGGTACTGACATATTCTAGGTGAACATCTAATTCCATGCACAATACTTCATTATGTGATCAGAAATTTAACCCAACAACTTCAAAAATCATATTACAATGGCAGGATATGTCATAAACATCTTGATTCAGAGCTTATACATCTTCAGAAAGCTTCAAATGACAATCAATTTTAGTCAAACCTTTGAATGCTCCCTTCAGGTTAGCATGGGAGTGTCTTTATCTTCCTAGATGCTCTCTAGGCCCTAGCATGCATGTGTCCAGGGACGATATCTCTAATATCTATGACTGTGTCTGAGTATAAACCCTAATTTATGTATAGGCTTCAGATCTAAGACTCTGTTGCAGATCAATACTGTCAAATGCACATAATCATACTTTAGCAACACATAATGCAAATAGCAATATGAGTATGAGTCTTGAGAAGAGATTCTCCCTCGGAATGGGGATCTACTTCATTCATCTTTATTCTTGTCATCAACATGTCTCTACTAGATTCAAGCAACAACAGATTTGTTAGATCATAAAAATATATCTATCGTGGTTACCAGCATCATGACATCAATCTTTCATGAAAGGTTTAGACTCAAAGCAACAAATAAATGCAACATCATGAACACAATAACAATTTTTATCAAGTCACTCCATCAAGTTAGGACATTCAGCTTAACCATATGCCATTAAGACATGACCATAGTTAGTAAGATATCTACTTATCAATCTTACACTTATACCTCCCACATCAAGGTTACCATGCTCTTCATGACCAATGAGATCAAATTAGGTCATGTCAATCTTTCATATGCTTTCATCATGCTTATTGCAAGCACTATCAGCATACTCATGTATAGGAGTAACTGAGCTATCCTTCTATATGAAATCCATCATGACAAGTATCAAGAGTATCATTTACTAGAGTTAAGGTGTTAGCATTCTTTATAGGATCAAGATATCCAACAGATAGACCATAGATGTTAGCCAAACATCAAGTGTATCAATGTATCAACATTAGATAGCCTCATAGAATTTGAGAAGATCAAAGTGTTCAACACCAAGTGCATCATTTCATCATAAGAAACATAGATCCAAGTCACTTTCCTATTTATGCATGAGCCATTAAAGAAAGATGCATTCTCATAATACCTTAGGGCTTACGAGCCAATAGCTGAAATACAACATACCAAGAATACCTTGTGGTATTCAAGTACCTGTGCACCTTCTTATTAGACATAGGCCAGTTGAAGCACTTTGTCATATTTTTATCAAATGCCTCTTTATCTCTTTCCAGATATGCATCTCAAAATTATCCTCAAGAATGATATACTCATCACATCTTATCAAGAAGGTTATAAACATCCATATACTTAAATACATATGCAGGAAGTACAAGCAATAAACATAATCATCATATCTATAAGTCTAAAAAGTAAGAAGCATCATAAGTCAAGAAATACTTATCTTCAATGAGAGGTGATCCTCTCCCTCTTGAACCAATCTTCAAGAACCATCAATGTCCATGGTCTATATACCATTGTTGCCTTCAAGTGTCCAACCAGGTCTGCTAGGGAGTATCCCATCTAGGGCTTCATCAAATCCCCCACAAGTGCTTGAGCATCTTCACATTGACCATAATCTTGTCTCCAACCCTAACCTCTTAGAATCCATCAAACCCTAATAATCATTTTGCCTAGGGTTTTCTTCAAACCCTACAGTTCTATTAGGTCTCCACCATCTTCTTCTTGCTTCCATCAAAGGTGTCATCATTGGGGTAATCTCCATGGCTTTTTATTAGCCCAACTCTCATACCGTGTTAAAATTTCATAGGGCTACATTGTTCTTTGCTTTGATAATTTCTTTTCATCATTAATACATTAACTTCACCTCATATCATCATTAAATTATTCATATATACACCAGCTTATGCAATTATATAGAAATAACAACATCGTCATCACCATCAATGCATCGAAACATAAAAGGAATAGTAGCAGAAAAGCATGAACACACATAGAGACACCAGGATTGGATTGAGACCAGGGAAAAACCCATTATGGGGAAAACCCTTGCAAATATTCTTCTTATATCATCATCAAATGATTCAACAAAAGAGAGTACAATGATCCATAAATTTATCTATGCAACAAAACAATTATGTAATCCATGAAAAAGATCTAATATGTTGTCAGTTATTGTAGACGACTGTTGGGTATTGTTGTCACTGTGTCGAACATTGTTGAACACTGAGTGGAAACTTCAGAATATTGAAATCTCATCTTTGAGTCTCAGATGTGGGGAGGAGTTATGTGAACGTCTATAGCAGATCTAGATGCTCTCTGTGAACTATATGCCAGCGCCTGTGGCAGTGCGGATTCTCCTAGACCATTTTGTGCATGCGTACAAAGACCAAGTCACTAGATCTGCTCAAAAACCCTTGGACACTCTCTTATAATTACTATGTGTGCGTTCAGGGCCTCCTGGACGCTCTCGGGACCACTATGTGCGATCGTTCGAGGATCGACACCTCCGGATCGTCCTTTGGAACCCTGTAAGCTCTCATAAGCTTCTTTTCCTACATCTATCGATATATGGACACTCTCATAGGCTTGTGTGCTAGCGTCCGAGAACTAAAATGCCTAGTTTTGTGCCAACGTCCAAGGCTAGAAATCCCTAGATTAGTGCGAGCTTCGACCCTGAGATTGTAGACCCTTGTGCAAACTTTCCTCTTATAGACCTGTGCGAACCAAGACAACAAGAGAAGAGAAGATGGCTTGATCGAATGTGTCTAAATGAGCTTGAGGTATCTGCTATCTATAGGCTATCATGAGGGTCCACTTGGGGTTAAGTAGTTACCCATGTGGTTAGGGCCAACCCATTCCATAATACATGTTTGAATAAAATAATTCATAACTCAACTTCCGCTTGACAAAATTGGGTGATCTTTAGGTCGACTTTTTTCCTCTCAAAAAGAGGAATCTAATGCAATCACTATCTCTGTAATTTGAGTTGTCCAAGGTGGAATATGATTGTATTAGCAAAAATTAACAAGCATGATATCAAGAGTTTGATAACTTTGCAAACTCTTATTAACCTGATTCAATTTTTTCTTTAATGAGACAATTTCAACTTCAAGTTTCTCACACATTTCTTCTCTTTCTTTTAGGTTGTTGTTCAAAATATCTTCATTCCTTCTTGTTTCTTCCTTCTTAGTTTTGAGAGAGATGACCTTATTCCTTAATTTTTCATTTTCTTCAACATCACTAATTAGTAATTCATCCATATTTCCTTCTTATTCTCCTTCAAATTCATCATAATTTGTAAATGCCATGAATAATATTTCATTGCTTCTAGCATAGTCATCTTCTTCATTAGACTCATCACTATCCCTTTTGACAAGGAATGTGCTTTTAGTCAACTTTTCCTTATCATCTTGAATTCATCTTCATCGAAGTCATCTTATTTAGAGAAGAAATTATTTTTATTTGACCCTTTCTTCTTGAATATCTTCTTTTTGTATTCATCGTCATCATCATTGTCATGATTGAAAAGACACTTTGCAGTATAATGTCCTATTCTACCACACTTATAACAAATGAGAGGATACTTATCTTTGAGTTTGGATCCTTTCCTTAGTTTCTTCACAAATTGTGCTACTTTCGTTTCAGTATTAGAATCATCGTTGCTACAATTACAACTTTTCCCTCTTCTTGATGGTTTTGAAGCCTTGAATGCAACTTCCTTAGGGTTTGAGATTCCTTTCTCATTTCATATGCAATGATAATCCCATGAAGTTCATCCATTTTTAAGGTATCCAAGTCCTTTATTTCAGCTATGGCACTGACTTTGGAATCAAAGCGTTCTCAGATGATCTCAAAATATTTTGAACTATTGTACTTTCTTCATTTTTTTGACCTAGACACTTGAGTGAGTTGACAACTTTATTCACTCAAAGAAAATAAGTTGCAATGTCTTGCTCATCATTCATGATAAGGCTCTCAAATTTTCTTCTATGAGTTTGGAGTTTTGTCTTCTTGACCTTGGTGTCTCCATCATATATGGCAACGAGCTTGTCCCACATTTCCTTAGTAGATTCATAGTTCATAACTTTTGTAACTTATGAATCATAAATTCCACTTGTTATGAAATGTAGGACTTTTGCATTTTCTTGATCTGTTGGTGGGGGAAGGTGGAACTTTATAACCATCGAGGATTGGTTTCCATAACTTTGATCCAAGAGACATTAAATAAAATTTCATCCTAAATTTCCAAAAAGAAAAATTTGTTCCATCAAATTGAGGTATTTTCCCTGCATCTTTATTGGTCATTGTGACTAGGAATCCTTCTTCCAACTATTAGGTTGATTATGAAGTAGTTGACTCTGATACCTTTTGTTGAAGTACTGAGAGTGGGGATGAATCCATATTTCATTCAATTTTTATTATTAATGCCAATTAATATTTTTTCACAATTAGAACCAAAAAGTAAATAAAAAAAAATTATTGAAAAGAGTTGAGGGTACCAATCCTCTTATAATCGTTACAATCTCCAACTTGTAAAATAAATTTTTAGGGGTCCAACCCTAAGGACACAAATCCTTGTTTTGAAGTGATTTTAGGGCTCCAACCCTAAGACTCCAATCCTATTCAACAGAGAACTTTTAGAATAAAAGTTACCAAAGATTACAATGTTACCATTAGGTATGAATGCTTCACATCATATTCACTTGGCATTCCTCATCAGCTTGCAATGTTTTTGATATTGGAGGCTTCTTCAACAGATGTATAATCTTCAAAGCCTTAGGTTCTTTACAAGAGTTTCAACATTCAATCTCCAATGCCACAGAGATGCTCAAAAATTTTCTAAACTATTTCTCCACAACTCAAAAGAAAAAATAAAAATAAAAAAATTGAACTATCTCTTCATAGCTCAAATCTCTAAACAATAAGTGATATAATAGGTTGTTTCACTTCAAACTAGTCTCCGTGTTGTATATAAACCCACACAAATCCACTGAACATTTATCACATGTCTTAGATGATCAAAAATCAAGCATGTATTACAGGTTCGAGTAAATGAAGAACATCACAAATCATATATATCATAGGTTTGAATCTATTATCATAATTCTGAGTGGAATTTATCATCACAGGAATGAGTTTAGCATCAAGTAACACAGGTCTAAATCACAATTCCAAGTGGTATTGTAGATCTGGCATCACATGTTTGAGCTGTATTTAGCATCACAGGTCTGAATTTGGCATCAAAAATCCAAGTGGTATTGCAGATCTGGGATCACGGGTCTGATTTGCTACTAGCCCAAGTATGTTATATCTCTGGTCTGAGTACTATGCATAGAAAACAATTCATAAAATGAAACACATTACTCCACAATTTTGTTGCTACTAGTAGTCTGAATTGCCACCAAACATAGAAAACCTTGATCCTTATCTCCTTAGTTCTTAAAATTCACGAGTTGTGAACTAATTTTGTGTCTTCCTTGATCGAAATTGATGCCATAATGAGTGAGACATAGCCATATTTATAGTGTATTTTCCTAATCATCAAGGGACACATCTATTTGTAAAAATTACGAGCCTACACAAGTTGGCTAGGAGATATAGTATTGCAAAACTTAAACAATTATTTTCTCTCAAACTATAAGGAGTTAGAAGAAAAATAAATTCTCATTGAAAAGAGAACCATGTTGGAAACACTGAGAGGGGGGTGAATCAATATTTATCTTCAATTGTTCTTTTTACGAGTTAGATTCTTCACAATTATAATTAGAAATGAAATAGATAATAACTTTATTAAGAGATGACTTTAATCCTCTTTTCAAATAATTGAGTACAATAATGGTTGAGGGAACCAACCCTTCAAAGTTCCAGGTGCCAACCTATAGCCAAGCACCAACTTGGACTTTTTAATGAAGCTCTGACATCTAGGGCTTTGACCTTATTCTTTTCAAGGCTCCAACCTTGTGTTTAGGGGCTCCAACCAATAGGACACCAAACCTATTTACTTCTTTTAATAGAGAAGGAGAGTAGTACTTATTTGGATGTCCTTGACATATATCTTCATTATTCAAACTCCAAAATTGCTTGTGAGTTTTCATTGTTTCATCACTTGCTTCATTGTATTGTCACTGTCCCATTGTTCAAATAACACTTTTGTTGTTGATAATTATTGCACCTCCATGCCACAATCCAATATCTAAATTCAATGTAATAGTAATCTAAAACCACAGTTCTCCGAGTTCTTTTCACCACAGAGATAACCCGAGAATGAATGTACCTTGTTGTCACAAGTCCAACTGTATTTTGACATTACAATTTTGAATGTAGCTAGTTGTCTCAGGTCTGAATGTAGTTGTCACAAATCAGAATAGCCTAATGTCACAGGTCTAATAGCTTGTTGTCACAAGTCACAGGTCTGAAATATCTTGTTGTCATAGGTCATAGATCTAAATATCTTTCTTTCACAGGCCAGAGGTCCAAATATCTTGTTTTCACATGTCTAAGCAGTGAATATTTGATGTCAGGGTTCGAATGTAGAGACAAACCTTGCATGCAGAGTGGAGGTATAATGCAAAAAAATAGAGATATAGAGCCATAGACCTGAGTAGTATTTGCCTTTTCACTGTAGTGATCCTGAGATGCAAGAAATAGTCCACCAATGAAAGCTAAACACTCAATCCATGTAGACAATATAGATATATTTATATATATATATATATTAATATTATATATATATATTATATATTATATAATATATATATTATATTACTTCCTGTTTTATTATTCTCCTTCCTAAAAATTCACGAGATGTGAACCTGTAGCTCGTTTTCTTCCAAGTTATGATCAAACTGGTAAGTAAAGAATGAATATGTATTCCTCTTTTATAGTGTTCATGTCTCTCAAAATAGGCTGACATGAATAAGTCAGTATAGATCGGCTCACTGTCTAGAATAATATCCTTGACTTAAAAGATTCATATCTCCCAAACTATTTCGAGTTTCGGACCAAATAAGAGCTCATTGGAAAGGAAAAACTAGGCTCTAAAATATGGTATAGGTATCATATCGATGGGTTTCCTTTAAGGTAGTGAAAAAACATTTATAATGTTATTGGTCATCAATTAGTATAGAATTGGAGGTAGGATAGAATGGCTTCATGAAGAGTAAGGCCATGAAATGTAAGGCTTCGTGGTGACATTTACGAGGAGAGCTCAATATATATTTCATCAATGACAATTATTGACCAACAATCTCCCCCTTTGTCATTGATGGAAATATTTCTCCATTCTCTCCCCCTTTGAAATCAATGGCAAATGGGGTATCCAAGTACTCCCCTTATCAAATTGTTTCCTTTGTCATGTTGCTCCCCCTGATATGTCACTCCTACTCTTGTGAATATTATTATTTAATGTGATGAAAGAACAATAACCCCCATCTTTTGGCGATTCAAATTCTTCTCGTGGAAGAGGTTTTGTAAAGATATCTGCAATTTTCTCTTTTGTATTGATGTATTCCAGCTTGATGTTTTGTTCAACAACCTGTTCAAAAAGGAAGTGATATTTGATTGGAATATGTTTGGTCTTTGAGTGCATTATTGGATTCTTTGAGAGACTGATGGCACTAGTTTTGTCACAATAGATGGTGATTGGTTGTTTATTTTCTATGTTGACATCCTTCAAAGCTTCCTTCATCCACAGTATTAGTGTATAGCAATCTGCAGCAACTATATTTTTGGCTTCCGCTGTGGAAAGAGATATAGATGATTCATTTTTACTAAGCCAAGATCCTAGACAATTTCCCATGAAGAATGCATTTCCATTGGTAATTTTTTTATCATCCACACATTCAACCCAATAAACATCGGTGTAAGTTGTCACTATAAGAGTTGTGCTTTTAGGATACCAAAGACCAAAGTCAAGAGTTCCTTTCAAGTATCTGAGAATTCTTTTCACGCCCATCAAATGGGATTGCTTAGGCGCTGATTGAAATCTTCCCACCATTCCTACTACTTGCATAATGTCAAGTTTCGTAGTAGTTAAGTATAGGAGAGCTCCAATTATTGACCTGTAAAGAGTTGCATCTACCGAGGGGGATTCATCGTCTTTTCTCAATTTGCAGTTTTTGGTCATTAGTGTGCTTATAGGTGCACAATCTTCAATCCCATATCTTTTAAGCATGTCTTTAAGATATTTTGCTTGAGATATGAACATTCCTGTTGTGGTTTGAGATACTTGTAGTCCAAGGAAGTAAGATAACTCACCAATCATCGACATTTCAAATTCTTTTGACATATTTTGAGCAAACTCATGGCTCATCTCATCATCATTGCTAGCAAAAATCAGATCATCAACATAGACAAGAGTGACTAGTAATTTATCCATGTCCATCTTCATGTAGAGATTACTTCCTACCACCCCCTTTTCGAAGCCTTGTTGTTGAAGATAGTGATCCAATCTTGTGTACCAAGCTCTAGGAGATTGTTTCAACCCATATAATGCATTTTTCAACTTACATACAAAGTATTTTCCTTCTGCTAGATCAAAACCTTCTGGTTTCTCCATATAGACCTCTTCCTTGAGTTCCCCATTTAGAAATTTTGATTTTATGTCCATTTGATGGACTTTAAATTCTTTTGAGAAATAAAATAAAAACATCCTTATAGCTTCCATACGAGCTACCAATGCAAAGGTTTCTTCAACGGTGATTCCTTCAATTTGTGAATAACCTTTACAAACAAGTTTTGCCTTATTTATGATGATTTGTCCATCTTCATTCATTTATTTTTTTTGAACACCCATTTGGTTCCAATTATATTTTTATCTTTTGGATGAGGTACCATCTCCCATGTCTCATTCTTCTCGAATTGAAACATTTCTTCTTGCATGGCTTCCACCCAATGAGGATCCTTGCTTGAGTAAAAGTTTATGGTTCTATCAAAAATAAGAGAGCCACATCATATTTCCTTGGTGTACTTGTCATCCTTCTTTGGGTTTGTATTCCCTCATCTACATTGCCAATAATATGCTTTTCGAGATGATGTTTTTGGAGGAATTTCGTTTTTGAAGGAGTTTGAGACGATTCTTTTTATTTTCTTGATCTTCTTCCTCTTTTACTGACTCTTCTTCGTATTCTTCAAGGATAGAATCTTCTTCATGGACTTCAATTTCTTTTTTTGGAATGGCTTCGTCAATTTTTACATCAATGCTTTCTACTACTTTTCGTAGTCGATTATTGTAGCATTTGTAAGCTTTGCTTCTTGTAGAATATCCAAGGAGTATTCCTTCATCAACACAAAAATCAAATTTTCCTGGTGAGTCATCATTGATCTTCATAAAACATTTTCTTCCAAAGATTCTAAAGTATTTTATCGAAGCAGGTCTCCCTTTCCATAGTTTGTATGGTGTCTTGTTGTTATTTGGTCTTAGTTGAGTTCGATTCAAGCCATAAACTGTTGTCCTGATTGCTTCTTTCCAAAACTTGGGATGCAAATCAGTTGTTAATAGAATTGTTCTTGCCATCTCTTGTATAGTTCAGTTTCTTCTTTATACTACTCCATTTTGTTTGGGAGTTCTAGCAATAGAGAGCTCTCTCTTGATTCCATCTACTTTACAAAATTCATCAAACTCTTTTGAAGTAAGTTCTCCTCCTCTATCTGTTCTGAGGCATTTAATCTTTGATTCTTTCTCATTTTCTACAAGAGGCTTAAAAATTTTGAAACATTAAAAAACTTCGGATTTGAATTTTATAAAGTATACCCATTTCATTCTAGTATAGTCATCAACAAATAAAGCAAAATACCTTTTTCCTTTTAGAGTTACAGTTATGGTTTGTCCACATATATTTGCATGTATGATTTCCAAAGGTTTTGATTTAGAGAACTCCTTTGTATCATAATTGATTCTTATTTGTTTTCCATGTTGACATGGTCCACAGACAACTTGATCTGGCTTGATAATTTTTGGAATGTCCCTTACTACATTTGTTTTGTTGATATTGATCAAGTTATCAAAGCTTATATGTCCCAATCATTTGTACCATAGCAAACATTCATCTACTCGACTTACATAACATTTATCTTCTTGAATTTTGTTGAAAACGTATACATTATCTAGTGTTTCTATTCCTTTAGCTATAAGTTCACCTGAGGAGGAGCTCCTTATCTCAGAATCTTTCATATTAAATACAACCTTTTGTCCTTGATCACAAAGTGGGCTTACACTCAAAAGATTGTGTTTGAGTCCTTCCACCAACAATTCATTTTGGGCTTTTCCTTTTCCATTGATGAGAGCAACAGTTCTTTTTCTATTTATCTTGGCCGATCCACTTCCAAAAGACACAATTCCATCTTTCTTGATTAAGGAGGTAAATTTCTTTCAGTCACCTGACATGTGTCTTGAACATCCACTATCTAGGAACCATTGATTTTCATCACTATGATCACATAGGGCTAGGCCACATTTATCAATAGCGGGTTCATCCTTTTGTAGATCTTCCTTTTTGAATGCATAATTTTGTTCAACATGACCATAATCATTACATAAGGGGAAACTTGGATCATACTTAGCCAACGGATCAAAAGAGTTGTAAGTCTTGATTTGTCCTTGTTCTTTAAGGTCAAGTGGCTTGCTTTGTTGATTCTTATTTCTTGAAGCATTCTCTTTACGAGCCTTGCAATGCTTGACTTGGTGACCAAAGTTTTACAATAAAAACAATAACCAAGAAAGATTGTTTGGTACCTATTAAAATAGCCTTGACTTGAGGTAGTATTCTTCCTTGGAGATTTCCTTCATTCCTGGATTGATAAAGGTGAACTTTTATTCTTGATAAGATGAATTCTCTTCTTTTGGATGACTTGAAAGAATGTCAGCATAGCTTCTTTGGATTTCCTTATTCACATTCTCCTTTGTACTTGATGATTCTCTGTTGAAGCTAATCCCAAATTTTTCATATTGAGGTCTTTGGGCATTAAGGATGTTATCAAGTGTTTGAGCACTTTTCCAATTCCTTTTAACTTGATCCAATTCTTTTCTTAGTGAAACAATTTCAATTTCATGTTTTTCGCAAATCTCTTATTTCTCTTTTAGTTATTATTCAAGAAATATTCCCTCCTTTTCTCTTCCTCCTTTTCTACTTTGAGAAATAATCTTCTTTCGTAATTTCACATTTTCTTCAATGGAACTCATTAGTAACTCATCCACATTTCCTTCGCCTTCTTGTTCAGAGTCATCTTCATTTGTAAATGCCATGAATAATACTTCTCTGCTTCCATCATAGTCATTTTCCTCATCTGACTCATCATCCTTTCTTTTGTGAAAAGTGATATTTTTAGTTGATTTTTCTTGGTGATCACAAATTCATCTTCATCATAATCATCTTGTTTGGAGAAGAAGTTCTTCTTGTTAAAAACTTTCTTTTTGAACATCCCCTTTTTATATTCCTCATCATCACTATCATATTTATGAGGACATTTTTGTAGCATAGTGACCTATCCTTTCACATTTAAAACAAATGAGAGGATACTTACCTTTTAGCTTGGATCCTTTTCTTAGCTTTCGTACAAACTGTGCAAGTTCAAATTCAGTATCGGAATCATCAATGTTGGTATTCCAAGTCTTCCCCTTCTTTCTTGATTTTGAAGCTTTGAATGATGCTTCCTTGGAATTTGGGATCCCTTTTCTCATTTCATAAGCAATGAGAATTCCATGAAGTTCATCCATTGTTAAAGTATCCAAATCCCTCATTTCTTCTATGGCACTTACCTTGGAGTCAAATCTATTTGGAAGAGATCTCAAGACTTTTTGAACAAATATGATTTCTTCAATATTTTGTTCTAAGCTTTTAAGTGAGTTGACAACTTCAGTTACTCAGAGAAAGAATGATGCAATGTCTTCTTCATCATCCATTTTAAGACTCTGAAATTGTCGTCTATGATTTTGCAGCTTTGCCTTCTTAACTTTGGAGTCCACATCATGTAGCAATAAGTTTGTCCCACATTTGTTTTGCAGAATAACAACCCATGACTTTCGTGAATTTAGAGTCAATAATTCCACTACTTATGGAATTTAAAGCTTTGGAATCTGCAATGTAAGCTTTCCTTCCATCTTGATCAGTCACAAGAGTGGGAGGATTTTTGTACCCATCTAAAACATATTGTCATACTTCAGGTCCAAAAGACATTAAATAGTAGGACAACCTCTTCTTCCAAAAACCAAAGTTTGTACCATCGAAAAGGGGAATATTTCATGTCATTTCCTGATTCTTCGTTGTAACTGTGAATCCTTCTTCTAGATGTTACGCTAATAATGAAAAAGTTGTCTCTGATACCAATTGTTGGAAATACTAAGAGGGGGGTGAACCAATATTTCTTTTCAATTGTGTTGATTTGGGGTAGCATCGGATGTGCTCTAGCCATGAAAATTGGTGGAGAGGCTAAGGCACGTGAGATCTTCAATACCCATAAAGGGTTTGGGCAGATTCTAAACAATTTAGGAGATATTAAAATAATTAATATTTTTAATGGAGTCCCTAAGTCTCAACTTAGGGAAAATAGAATATTAATGTGAATTAATATAAAACTTCATTAGAATGGTCCAAAAGACATGGATCAAGCCTGATCTAATCTTAGCTGTTGATTAAGGACTTAATCTCGGTCATTGATCTGTCAACGAGAAAAGTATAAAAGGAGGCTTGAGGATCACTTGGAGAACACACCAAGAGATCAAGATTTTGACTTCCTAGGGCTGGGTTTGCTGAGAAAGTTGAGAGAGTGATCATAGTTGCAGCTGAGGGGCAGTGAATACAAAAGCAGAGAGGTAGAGATAGCACTAGGAGGATCATCACAGTAACCAGAGAGAGGAACGCAGAACCAGCAAAGGGTTCACACAGAGCCAACCAGAGCTCGCACAGGGGAAGCCAGGAGTTGTCCAGTGCCTCAGAGGGCCAGCGTGAGTGACGCAGAGGGCCAGAGGACTAACGCAGTGCCTTCAGAGGCTGATGCGGGCCAAGCCATAGTGACATTGGGCTAACACTGGGCCAGAGAGAGCTAATGCAGTCCCTAGAGGCTGATGTTGGGGCTTCATGGGGCAAATTAGAGCTATGGAACTGCCAGTGTTTATCTGGGGTTTAAGCCGGAATATCTGCTTCTGAGTTGAGAGGTACTACTGTTTAGATTTTCTCTGTTGGGTGAGCCAGATTTGGCACCCATATTGTATTTTGAAACTGCTTAATAAATCAAACCCTCAGATAGCTACACCAGTTTTCCTGCATTGGGTTTTTCTAGGGACATTAGTCCAAAAACAATGGTGTCACTTGTCTGCTTGTTTCTATTACCTTCAGTTGAAGATCTGTAATGGTGTTGAGCATGTACTTATATTTATTTCTAGTATTTACATGGTAAATAACTTGTTAATTAACATAACAAGTAGGTAGGAATAAATCAGAAAGTACATGAAGGGTTTCTAACGAGATAGACTTAGAAATTTCAACATGGTATCAGAGGGTGGTTGTAGATCACAAGAGAACTAAGGACATTAGCCGAGCAGATCAGCAACAGCAGAAAACAGTTGTCCTGAGTGACAGAAGTTGTTCCTAGCAGAGCAGTAGCAAGGAAGGGGTGACAAAGTTCCTGCGTCATCAAGATTGAGCCAAAAAGAGGCAGTGCAAAGGCTAAGGGAGGCAAACACAGGTTCACGCAAAGCCATGCAGAGACCAGAGGGTTGACACAGTTGGCTAAGGAAGTTGATTTCCTGGTGCCGAGATTGCGCAGAGCCTAAGAGCTCTAACCTTCAGTTTGCTGGGGTTTAGGATGTTATGGGTAAGTTGCAGAGTGGAGCTAGTGGGGTGTTGTAGTCAAAACAGTACATAACAGGGCAACTCTAAGGAGGAGAGAGTTGCTACCGAGGATTTCTAGCCAAGAAATTTGGAATAGTAGTGCAGCTGCACTAACGATCGGAGTGGGGGCATCTCAACATTGGCAGAAGGGTTTCCAGGATGGAAATTGAGGCTCAGAGGGAGTCACAAAAATAACCTCCATGAAGGAAGTAGAGGAGCAGTGATATGGCAGTGAATGGGGTAAAAGACTAGGACAAATTGGACAAAGCCTCAAACTTCGTAGTCTGGAAGGCCAGAATCCTATCCGTTCTAGATAGGAATCATGTCAAGCACTTCGCCTTGAGGACAATAGCTATCACAGTTGACCCAGCTGATAACAACAAGTACAAGGAGGCAATGGTGAGGGCCAAGAGAATCATTCTTGGCGGGGTCAAGGACCATGTAGTACAACATTTTATCGGAAAGGACACGGAAAATGACATGTGGGAGGCCTTAAAGAAATTATACCAACATACTTTTGTGCAAACAAGGATGTTACTAGAAAATCAATTGCAATCATACCAGATGCAGAAGGGAGAACAGATCGACCCCTTCCTCAGTTGATTGAAGGAGATCTGGGATCAATTGACTTCCATATGGGCCACGTTGGATCAAGAATTGATGGTGAGAACAACCCTGAATGCAGTCTCAGAAGACTAGGAGGTGTTTGTCCAAAGCATACTAGGCAGGGCGATCCTTCCAAATTATGAGGAAATGTGGGCTGCTCTTCGCCAAGAAGATATCAGAAGGTTGAGCAAGGTAGGAAGCAGCGGCAATGGGATCATAATGAAGAAGGAGGAGGGCGTGGATGTTTCCCTAGCATCTGAGAGAAAGTAGGAGAAACTGAAAAAGGTCCTCTCCAAGGTCAAATTCTTCCACTATGGGGAGTTGGGTCATTATGCAACCCAATGTCCAAGGAAGAGGAGCAAGGGATGGGCCTCTAAGACCAAGGCTACGCCAGCAAGGGCAGAGAAGGAAGTGGAGACAGACGATGATTGTGCCATGAGTGCACACATACCACTTGAGCGGAAGTGGGGAGACATCGAGTTGTAGTCAGACGGACTACAGGCAATGAGGGGAGGATCCTCAACGTACCCAGCCTCTTAGATTAGACCTTGCTATGAGAGCCCTGAAGAGGAGTAGCAGTGTTGGTGGATGTTAGTAGAGACGGATACGGATGGAGCGTCAGAGGGAGCCACAGTGCAGGATTCCCAAGACAACATGAGGCAGCGGTGCGAGAACCACGAGAGTGTTGCATCAGTGCAAGATGGCACAGATAGGTGTGCAATGGTGCGAGATGCACAGAGTTGTTGCAGGAATGCAGAGGTCAGAGAGGGAGAACTTGTTAGTGACATAGGGAGCTTCAACATCAGGGGTGTCTCTAGCCTGACAAAGATGTCAGAGTTGGGAGATCAGTTACTTACTTCTCAGTAACTGAGTTGTAGTGTAGCAGTTAGCAGTGGTAGTGCTATGGGCAGCACAATGCATCATGATGAGAGGGGTTGCAGTGCAGATGCAGCAATGGTAGTGGCAGGGCCATGGCCAGCAGCATGGATGCAGAGGGGGTTGCAGTACGGATGTAGCAGTGGCAGTGGCAGGGCCATGGGCAGCAGTACAGGATGTAGCAGTGCAGAGGATGTTGGGCAACAGCAGGCCTAGCATCAACATAGGGATTGGTGCCGAATGATTAGGGTGATGCTCAGTGAGGATTATTACTAGAGCATAGTCCTCGCTAAGAGGGAGTGTTGATTTGGGGTAGCATCGCATGTGCTCTAGCAATGAAAATTGGTGGAAAGGGTAAGGCACATGAGATCTCCAATACCTAAAAAGGGTTTGTGCAAATTCTAAACAATTTGGGAGATGTTAAAATAATTAATATTTTTATTGGAGTCCCTAAGTCTAAACTTAGAGAAAATAAAATATTAATGTGAATTAATATAAAATTGTGTTAGAACGGTCCAAAAGACATGGATGAAGTCAGACCTAATATTAGCCATTGATTAGGGACTTAATCTCGGTCGTTGGTTTGTCAACGAGAAAAGTATAAAAGGAGGCTTGAGGGTCACTTGGAGAACACACCAAGAGATCAAGATTTCGACTTTCTGGGGTTGGGTTTGTTGAGAAAGTTGAGAGAGTGATCAGAGTTGCAGCTGAGGGGCAGTGAATACAGAAGCAGATACGCAGAGATAGCACCGAGAGGATCAGCGCAATAGCCAGAGAGAAGCATGCAAAACCAACCAAGGGTTCACGCAGAGCCATCCAAGGCTCTCGCAGAGGCAGCCAGGAGCTGCGCAGTGCCTCAGAGGGCCAATGTGAGTGACGCAGAGGACCAAAGGACTAACACAATGCCTCCAGAGGCTGACGCAAGCCAAGCCATAGTGACATTGGGCTAATGTTGGGCCAGAGAGAGCTGACACAGTCCCTAAAGGATGACGTTGGGGTTTCGTGGGGCAGATTGGAGTTGTGGAGCTGTCAGAGTGTTTATCCAGGGTTTCAGCCGAAATATCTGCTTCTGAGTTGAGAGGTACTACTGTCGAGATTTTCTCTGTTAGGTGAGCCAGATTTGGCACCCAAATTTTATTCTAAAACTTCTTAATAAATCAAACCCCCAGACAGTTGCACCAGTTTTCCCGCATTGGGTTTTTCTGGGGACATTAGTCCAAAAACAACGGTGTCACTTGTGTGCTTGTTTATGTTACCTTCAGTTGATGATTTGTAATGTGTTGAGCATGTACTTGTTTATTTCCAGTATTTACGTGGTAAATAACTTGTTAATTAACAGAACAAGTAGGTAGGAATAAATCAGAAAGTACATGAAGGGTTTCTAACGGGATAGACTTAGAAATTCCAACAACTTGTACCAGTTAGATTCTTCACAATTATAATCATAAATGAAATAGATAATAACTTTATTAAGAGAGGACTTTAATCCTCTTTTCAAATAATTGATTACAATAATGGTTGAGGGCACCTACGCTTCAAATTTTTAGGCACCAACCTGTAGCCAAGAACCAACTTGGACTTTTTAATGAGGCTTCGAGCTCTAGCGCTTCGACCCTATTCTTCTCAAGGCTCCAACCTTGTATTTAGGGGCTCCAACCCCTAGGAAACCAATCCTATTTACTCCTTTTAATAATGAAGGAGAGTAGTACTTACTTGGATGTCCTTAACATATATCTTCATTGTTCAAACTCTAAAATTGCTTGTGAGCTTTCACTGTTTCATCACTTGCTTCACTGTGTTGTCACTGTCCCATTGTTCAAATAACACTTTTGATGCTGATAATTATTGCACCTCCATGCCACAGTCCAATATCTAAATTCAATGTAATAGAAATCTAAAACCATAGTTCTCTGAGTTCTTTTCACCACAAAGATAGCCCGAGAATGAATGTATCTTATTGTCACAGGTCTGAGTGTATTTTGATGTTACAAGTCCAAATGTAGATAGTTGTCTCATGTCTCAATGTAGTTGTCACAGATCCGAATAGCTTGTTGTCACAAGTCTGTATAGCTTGTTGTCACAGGTCACAGGTCTGAATATATTGTTGTCACTGATCATAAGTCCGAATATATTGTTGTCATAGGTCAGGGGTCTAAATATCTTGTTCTCACGGGGCATAGGTCTGAATATCTTGCTGTCATAGGTCTGAAAATTTGATGTCAAAGGTTTGAATGTAAAGACAGACCTTGGATGTAGAGTGGATGTATAGTGCAACAAAACAGAGATATAGAGCCACAAACCCGAGGAGAAATCTCTTCCTTTTCACTGTAGTGATCCTGAGATCCGAGAAATAGTCTACCAATCAAGATAAACACCAAGTCTGAGCTAGACAATGATATATATATCACTTCCTAGTTATTTATTCTCCTCCTTGAAGATTCACAAGATGTGAACCTATAGCTCATTGTCTTCCAAGTTATGATCGAACTAGTAAGTAAAGAATGAATATGTATGCCTCTTTTATAGTTTTCATGTCTCTCAAAATAGGCTGACATGAATAAGCCAGTATAGGACAACTCATTGTCCAAAATAATATCCTTAGCTTAAAAAATTCATATCTCCCAAAATATTTGGAGTTTCAAGCCAAAGAGCTCATTGGAAAGGAAAAATTAAGCTCTAAAAGATGGTATAGGTATCATATGGAGTGGTTTCCTTTAAGGTAGTGAAAAAACATTTCTAATGTTACTGGTCATCAATTAGTGCAGAATTGGAGGTAGGACAAAATGTCTTCATGAAGAGTAAGGCCATGAAATGTAAGGCATCGTGGTGACATTTACTAGGAGAGCTCAATATATATTTCATCAATGATAGTTATTGACCAACAAACAATGTCCTCTACAAGTTGGTGCAACAAGGTTTTCAATATATTGCCTCTAAAGCCAAAAACAATATTTTCTTTTCATGGGATTTCTTCCATAGGAGGGTTCAGCCATGTTTGAGGGTTCCTTCCATAGGAGGTTTTTTCAATGATCAAGATAGGGCCTTCTACATCATCATCATAGCTATCAATGATCATATAGCTAGGATTAGGGTTCTAGGGTTAGGGATAGGGTTTTATATAAGGTTTAAGGTATATTGCCATCAATGACAACTTCAACACAAATATGTATGTTGAGACTAATCGTGATGCTTCATGGAATGGTGTACCGACCCGTTTCATGTTTTATCCCAATAATCATTGAATGTCATAATATTTCTTTGAGGTTCTATTCAAATTTTGGCAATTTATAAGGCTTGTAGCCTTCCACTATTTGCACGGCTCTCTAGCTTCAAGTGGTACACTAAGTCTAGGTTAAATAGTGTAGGTTTAATGAAGGTACTTTACTGTCCTCAATCCTTATTCAGAAGATCTTGCAAACATTCCGTCATAGGTATGGGATCCTGTAGGTTATTCATATTCTCTATTTTTTTAGTTTGATTGATATTAGAAGTCTCATGCTCATAACACACACACATACACATATAAGCCAATATTTATCCAATACTAATCATTAATATCTATGCATGAAAAATAGCTCTCATTCAAATATCATGTTTATCATTACGTGTTTTATTCATGAGTTAGAATATCACATTTCACTTTTTAGTGATGTTTTCATTCATGACTTATTGATATGCATACTAATTTATTCCACATTCTATGATCAATTCTATATTAATAATAAATATGTAAACAATATCCAGTATATATGATAGGTAAACAATATCAAAATAAACTACAATTGGTTTCACATAATTAACATGAAACATTAATTGTTATTGTAAAAGTAGAAGTGTGACATACATCCTTATTTATTCCCCATTCTATAATCAATTCTCTTTAAACAAAATATAAACAATACCCATTGTAAATTACAAGTCAATAATATCATAATAAATAACGGCCACTTTCACACATAATGTCTAAAAAATTCATTGATCAATAATTACTAATAGCTTAGAATAAAGTGATTATTATGCCTTTAAATCCCTCCATACCAATGAAGGCCCTAAATCCTTTCAGAATTAACCAACCATTTAATAAGAACGAATTTCCAATCATCGGTCCTTACCAATGCTTGTTCTTGTTTTAAAACAAATAGTAATTTTCAAGGCCACCTCTTTGGCCTTGAGAAATTAAATGAACTTTTTCATAATATATATGTCGAGCACTTTCTATGTGGGTCATGTGTCATGGAATTAAGTTGTAAGGACAAATCAAAATGTAGTGGACAGAGATGTGTGATCGACTATGCAGCAATAAAGAGAGAAAGAACACATTAATTGTTATTATTAATGTAAGAATTTTCTAAACAAAAAAAAATAATATTTTCTCTATTGATATAAGAGCCCAATCAGGTCTATCGTGACATAAACATTAACTCAAGAAAAAGACCGTAGAGCACTCAATATGTGCTTAGACCTAGGAACCAAAATCTTTGAGCATGAAACCCATGCTTTAATAAATAAATTTTATTTTACAATAATTCTTTTTCTTTTGATAAGTACATAATAGTTACATCATGTCATGAACCAAATACAATTATGAAGGCCAATACAAGTTACAACTATTAATAGGAACTTCACATGTTACATACCTTGAATGACTTCTAGGGTAGGTTTCTCCTCAACTAAACTCGTCTCTACTTTTGTACTTCACATTTCTTCTTATTCGCAGACTTCCTCTAAAATGCAGTGCATGTGTGATGTATCTCAAAGGAGGTCGAATGTCTACTTTATATATCCTTCCAACGGCACTTTAAGCCCAATGTGAGGCCAACTTCAACTAGCTAGCTGACTTGTTCTTTGGAGCACTATAAACATTTTTCCAAAATACAAAATTATTTTCTTTCTTTCATACAAGTTCCGAAATGGGTCTTTACATAATGAAGATGATGTTTTGACTCAAGACAATCCTATAGCCATGCAATGGATGCCTGACATATTGACCAAAGAATCAAGCATTAAACCCATGCTTTATAAAAAAATATTTTTACAATTTTCTTTCTTATTTTGATCAATATATAATAATTACACTATGACATGAGACAAATGACAATTAAGAAGATTGAAACTGGTTACATTTCCCAGCAAACAAAAGCATGTTGATTCAACTAAGCCATAGGAGCAACACCAATTATGTTTCCATTTTAAGTTTCTCACTCAGTTTAGGACAAAGTTTCATTTGATACACGATGACGACAACGGAACTATGTTTCATGGCATATGTTGCACGATGAGATTGTCCATTCCTCCTAGAGCGGTGAAACAAGATCTCCAAGGGAAGCGAAACAAGATATCTTCAAGATGATGGCCCTTCTAGCCTTTCATGCTCACCAAGGCAATCGACGACACCTGTAATTTTGGACCTGGGGATACCCTAAAAACTCTAGGTTATTTGTGTGTGAGAGCATTAGCAGACAAATTACAAGATCTTGAAATCTTGATGTGTCTCTCAATATTGAAAATTTTTAAATATTACTTGAATATTTTAAACACAATGAACTCCCTTGTAACTCACTTGTACTATTATAATGTTATTATGGTTTCGTCAAGATGTTTCTCAATGTCCCTTATGACACTCGCTAATAGTTTCTCTTATTTGATGGAGTGTTATTGGACGTTCAACCAAATAGGTATTTGTCAGTTCTATCGTTGTTGAGTGATGGAAGTTTAGGTAGGATAGAATAAATTGACCAAACATATGCTACATCGTCTAGCAGGCGAAGATCAACTAGAGGTTAAAAGATTAGAAGAAAATTCCATAGATGCATGGAGTTTTTTCTCGCTAAAGGGGGCTCATGCTCTTATGATAATGACAACGTAGATGACATCGAGGTTCCCTTGAGGTAAAAAAAAGATAGTGAAACAATGGGCACCCAAGGATCTTCCTAAAACAAACACTAATTTTTCTATCAATGAAAGGATATTATCGCATTTCTCCATCATCATTACATGGTTTAGGGCTATTTTCTATGGATTTCATAAAGGTATGTTACAGAGGATTAACTAAATTGATGGATTATGTCGAACCCTATTAGAACTACAATGATTGGGTATGGCTAGTTCAATATACCAAAAGTATGTGAAGATATGGAGTGACCACAAATTATATACAACTAAAAAACAATTATGAAAATAAAGGAACAACTATGTATATTTATGGAAGGCCAAAAGCAGCAGGAAATATTACAAGGCTTATAAATAGTACATGACTCGTCACCACAAATAAGTAACCCAATTGCATATTTGAGGGATCTGAAGGAAACTATGTATTTGTATGTGTCATTAAATAAATAGTTGCAAGGGAAGACTTGCTCATTGATTACAATTTGAATAGAATAAAAACAAATATTTCTATTATGGGGGCAATATGTATTCAATTTTACCCAACTTGTAAGTAATGCCTATTGTATGTTATGATTGTCATTTATTACAATATATTGTTAGACATCTTGTAAGTTGAGGAAACATTTTAATGCGTCACGGTTAAAATATTATGTCAGGTTGATCAAGGTCAAAGGGCACCAACCTCACAGCAGGTAAACATTAATGTAGTTTTACGTAAAATAATTTAACCATGAGATATATATACGATTATCATTTTATACATTATAGAGTAAGTCAAATTCATATTTTTAGACATCATATAACTAAATGAAAGATTCACTATCCATATGACCAACTTGAGAAAATGCATTCCTTCATCCTTTTCAAAGTATTATTTTTGTATGATATGGAATATATATTGATCCTTTCATAATGCCTCTTGTAAGAGCCTTCCAAGATGATGAAGTTTTTATAAATTTAGAACCTCTTATATTGGCCATGATATAAGATGAAGTTTCTATATAAATTTATACATATGTCAGTAGTAGTTTTCTTATTAATATAATGATGATTAATTGTGGATGAATTGCAAATTACACTTATATTATAAACAAGGTGATAAGGGGAAGGAACCATCCTTGGACCAGTCCACAGGAGCTCGTGAGGAAGAGGTTATTGATGAAGCAATTTTTATGTTCATCGATCCAATATAAGCAATAAAGAAGCTTAAAATGAAAGAAAACAAGAAACTTGATTCTTTAGTTCTGATTGAGCCTCAGGCAGATGAGATAAAAGGCGAAATCAGAACCTTGTTTCAACAAGGTCATCAGTATGGGGTGATCAACTCATTTAATTATCTCATTTATTTGTTTATGATTTAGTTATCTTATCCTTTATAAAAAGAACTCTTTATTTTATAGGAGTTTTTGGCAGAGTACGATCCTCATGCTACGACTATGGGGGTCGGCATTCATAGCAGCGTTGATGCTCCACTTGTGAGTGAGTAACTGGTCATTGAGACCAGTACACCCACAACAGGATTTGCACCCCCTGAACAACATACGTCAGCATCTACACATGGTGTTTTGGATGTGAAGCATGATTTGATTGCACAATTTGAAATGAGTTTTCCTGGATCTTCATGTGTTACTAGCACGAGATCACTACCAATCATGTTTTTAGTAGATGATGACAATGTCCCCATGAATATAGATTAACTTCCAAGTATTTAAGAAGTATTTTAAATATTAAGTACAACCTAAATGAAATTAACATATAGTGTGTGATTATTTTAAGCTAATGATAATATCATTTTGTAGGCAATGATGTATTTTATTGGGGTTTGTATGACATAACCTTGGAAATATTTGGGTCGACCATTCGCACAAACTAGAAATCCCAAATTTCCAAGTTAAAAGATGAACTTATTAACAATATGGTTTGCATGTTCATTGATGGTACCTTCAACAAATATGGAGTTACCTCAAAGGCAAGCCTATATTTAAAATATTTGTTGGACCAATATAGGTCTCAATTGGAAAGGACTAAGTCACATGAGCACCCTCCATCAATTCCAAAGATGGAGTGGAGAGCACTCATGGCAAATGCACATGAAAAGGCACTTCAAAAAGCAAAGAAAACTCCAACCAAGCCAACAAGTTATGGGGCACTTTTCATAATGTAATTATGATGCTTTATCATCATTGAGACATCTAATTAAGTTTTTCAATGTTTTAAATATAGGCTCCAAGATACTTCCAAAGCCACAAAGGCTAGAATAGACAAGCATGGGAAACATCATCTTGGCTCGGGTGGTTACTCGAAATTGGCCACAAAAATTGTAAGTATATAAAAAATATAATTTGCATCCAAATTATATTTTGTTAAAAAATTTAATTTAATATCATAGAAGAAGAAAATTCATGTTCAGATGCAAAATTGGAGGGGACACAATTCAAAGAGGCTCCCACGGAGGAATACCTAAAGCTTGATTTCAACTACAGTTATCAAGTCATGGTTGAAAAGACGACATGCTCACCACCCAACATAACACTCAGACAAATAAAAGCAACGAATAGCATTTATAAATCAGTACTTGTACAATCTTGGTTATTATTTTTTGCCATAAAGTAATGTGATAGATTGTAAAATTCATGAAAGCAATGTAGATACAACACATGAGCCTACTGATGGTGGAATGCCTCATCTTGAGACTGATGTTCATCTCGATACTTGTGGTATTTCATGTGTTATAAAAAAATTTGTAGTATGGAATACAATTTAAAATATTTAAATGCAAATGGTGTATTAATTATAAATTTTATTGTTTCTACACCAAAGCACGTATAAGATGTTTCCAGAGAAGAGGAGGAACACATGGCCATATCCGAAAGTATTTCACTTCCCCCCACTACGGAAGAAGGTAAATAAAACTCTACTACTCTTTTTATTAATAAAAAAATTGTAATAATAATAACTAAAAATATGAATCTAACTTTTCTTTCTTATTGTAGTTGATGCTTGTCCCCACTTGCAGCAACATAGTCATAGGACTAGGACAGCAATAAGACATATTACACTAGAGACCACAACAACTAAAGGGGGCCAAGATCAAGACATCCTCACTAACTTCATATTTAAAAAGAGAAATAAACGTGATAAAAAATTACTACATTTATTTATTTAGAGCTCGTTTACTTGAATACCAATTTTTTTACTTAGAGGTTGAATGCCTCATGGCATGTGCACGTGTAACTTTCGAATATATTAATAAAAAATTGTGATTTTTTCGTTGCAAAAAAATAGAACAATTTTGTTTCTTATTATGTACTCATATTTTTGTGATAAAATTTATTGAGATAAAATCTTTTGTGGACGTAGGAATGAATCATGGCACCCTTAAAGGCATCATTTACTTTTTATCTTTCTTCATCCAACTCTAGTTTGATGTTATAATTAAATTATAATATAAGAAATTATTTATAGAGGCTCAACCAAAACCCATGTAAACTGAATAAAGGGGAAAATCTAAAAGATACATTCTAATATTTTGTCTCATATAAACTTTGTGGATTTTAAACATCTTGGTATACAACTAATTTTGAAATATGTACAACCCTTATGAATACTAGGCATACCTAAATACAGAAAGCTATGATTTCCTTGGATGTATATTCTACTCCATTATCAGATCTTAATATATTTATGTTGGAAATACTAAAGGGGGGGGGGGGGATTGGGCTGAATTAGTGTTTCTTTTCAATTGTTACTTTGACCAATTAGATCACTTATATTCAGAACACAAAATGAACAATAGGAATAAATGCTTTTATTAATATAATCTTTACAATGAATCAAGTACAATGTATATAGGGCTCCAACCCTAGATGAAGACACTGATCTTCAAACTCCCAAGCTCCAACTTGTTGCCAAGCACCAGCTTGGACTTCCAAGGCTTCAACCTTGTCAATTCTGAGGCACCAACCTATTAAAATTCACAACTAGGGGCCAAACTCCATGTGGGTCATCTTATTTATGGCAGTTGATATTTTTATTAGATCCCTCTCATCGAGAGGTGTAGGATTGATCTAAATATCATCCGATTCCGATAAGTATTTATGGAGATATGAATTTATTTTGATTATGGAATTAATATCAAGTTGACCAGCAACTTGAGTAGGCTCAGAAGCCCAATAGACGTATTTATTCATCATTCACGTTTTAGTATAAATTGGTGAGGACTCGAAGTCATTTTACACACATTCTTGAGGTGATCTCCTCTCCACATCTTGGGTTTTTGGAGAAGGAGAGAACAAAAGAATACGCTGGCCTAGAAGGAGACCTAGCTGAAGATGATGCCCTAATCCAACGCAGACTTATACTGATCATGAGGAGACCTTATACGTTATTCTCATACACTGATCTGGAAGTCACTTATACGAAGGGAAGAGAGACTCCTTACACGTAGTGACATTCATGAAGAGCTGCAGTCATAACGCATGGGAGAAGACTGTCCATAACCACTATACGAAGACATAGTAATGGTAAGTGAGGACGCAATAAGTAATAAAAGTTGCAGCGAAGCCCTAGTTGTAGTGGCCGCAGTGAATCCATAGCTGCAGTGGTTGTAGTGAAGCCATATCTGCAGTGGCCGCAGTGAGGAAACCTAAAACCTAGCCGCAGTACAAACAAGCCTAAAACGCTATTCACTAGGAAACTAATATGTAGTCATGAAAACTCATGACCTTGAAAACAGATACGTTGTCAAATGATGTGATCCTAACGCAATTATAGAGAAACGTATACGTTGGTATGAGGGACTCCTATACGCAGTCTTGGGAGATATGTTCACACAATCATTGTCATGAGAAACATGTTCACGCAGTTAGAAGAGACATGTTCATCCTCTGCTCATGGATTGACATATAGCCACTGCCATAATAACAGTGATCACATATATCATATGCGGCTCAATATTATGACCTGTTTAGGTACTATGGCTTGATGGGCAGTAATGTTGATGCATATGGCAGTCAATGGTATAATCTAGAATGGAATTGTGTCAGCATATTCATTGACATGGCATGGCATAGCATGGCATGGAAGGCACACTATGTATAATGGCAAAGGACAACATGATGTAGATCATGGGCAGCATGATGTATGGACAGCATGATGTAGATCATGGGCAGCATGATGTATGGACAACATGATGTAAATCATGGGCAGCATGATGTATGGGCAACATAGTGAGTAGATCATGGACAACATGATGTAGATCATGGGCATCATGATGTATGGACAGCATGATGTATGGACAACATGATGTATGGGTAGCATAGTGATGCATGATGCAGCATGATGGTACTACACGGTAAGGTACATCAAATGGACGAGATGTAGCACTATGATAGGTGAAGGAGCCACCTTAGAGAATCAGTTGAAGCAATATGTCTTCAACTGATCTCTGCAAATATCAAAAGTCAAAGTGTTGACTTCTATACTATCTCTCTCACTTTCTCTGTTGAACTTTGAAGAACATAAAAGAAGAATTGATCAAGGGTTTCCCCACATTGTGGGGTTTGTCCCTGGTTGGCACCACATCTTGTGTCCTCTTGTCTTGGCTTGTCTTCTGCGATTTATATCTATGTTCTATCTACAGTTTACTTTTACTCTGATGTGATTGCTAACTGTGAAAATTTAAATAAGTTGCTATAGCATAGAACATACCTAAACTGAACATGGTATCAGAGCTAAGGTGAAGACAATGCCCAAGCAAGAGTGAAAGAGCAATCACCAAAGACAGTTGGGACAAGACAAAAGGACCAATAGGTTCCTCGTAATTCACCCAGGGTGAAGTCGAAGTAGAGAATATTATCAGAATGGCACAGCAAAAGGTTCTAATGGCCTACCTAAATATCACTTCATTGGGAAGTTTGAATCTAAGGGTGGAAGGAAAGACAGATTCCTTGGTTACAATAAGTTCGGCCATTATGCGAAGGAGTGTCTGAATGGTAGAGACACTTCTCTTAATGAAGATAAACAAATCATTCTAGGTTCAAGGGAATGACAGGTAATACAGTTCATCAAGGAGAAATGGTCAACTCTTCAAAGAAATCAAGGAACCCCAGGCACTTCATCGGATAGATAATCGTGGGATTATACTTGGAGCTGATACCACCTATCCTGGAAAGGGTGTAGGGAATGTTACCCCTAAATTGAATGAAAGGTAACTCGATTCATTTACAGAATATCTTTTATGTACCTGATCGCAAGAAGAACCTAGTGTCCATCTCGGAAATGGAAGTCAAAGGTTTCAGGGTGGCACTCATCGATGTAAAAGTATGTGTTTAAAAATAGATTTTTCAAATATGTTTTAGAGTTCAGGGGTTGTATCAAGTCCACTAGGGACCATGTCCATTGACTCAGCACCAAAGGTCTGTGAGTCAAATGTTGACCGGGATGCCTGAATTCAAAAAGATCATGAAGGTACATGTATGAGATGTACTGAAGGAAAATCTTACAAGGGGACCATTCCCCTTATGTAGTAGGTCCATAGGTCTGACCCGAGGAGTTTGAGATTCATGAACGGGAATCTCATGTATACAGGTGGAAGAAAGCCCTCTATGGCTTGAAGCAAAACACCCCGGGCGTAGTATGAAAGGATTTATAGTTGTTTGATGAAGTTGAGATTCACTAGGAGTGAAACCAATCCAAACCATTACCCGAAGGTTGTGGATGATAGACCTCTCATATCGGCACCTTATGCAAACAAACTATTTCTGATATGTGCAGACCCTCTCATTTGCAGAAGTAAGAGGGAGTTGGATTTCAGACATATGTTTTGCAGTTAGCATGGTGAGCTCATATTTGGTTGAGCCTCACTGGATTGGTGCCAAGAATCTTTTGAGATATCTTCCGGGCACAATCTCTCATGGATTGAGATACACTGCTGGAAATATGAAACTACATGATTATTCAAATGTTGACTAGGCATGCAGTGTGGAGGATCATTAGAGCACTTCTCAGTGCTGGTTCTCTTTGGATTCTGCTTCAATATCATGGATGAGCAGGAAGCAAGAGACGATTGTTATAAGTATCACCGAGACCGGATACATAAATACGAGTATGACCTTGTATGAAGTTGCCTGGTTGTGGAAGCTCTTCAATGAGTACACATGATGAATACCATTGTGATTCTTTGTGACAACCAGAGGTGGAATTCGATTATTGAGGAAACTTGTATTCAATGATTGCTCCAGCAGATAGACATCAAATACTGCCTTATGTGGGATATGTTAAATCGATGAGCAAGGAGGCTCCATCGCACTGAGATGATGTACAAGTCACTACACTTTGTCAGAGCCTCGGGGAAAGATCAAATTTGTGATTTTCCTTAACGACTTGGAGTCGTCGAGAGATCCTTGTAAAAGGATCTTGCATGTTGCATACATTAAGATCTGTGAGCTCTAGGGATTTGCAGTTCTTACTGGAGAAACGTACGACCATAGGGTGACTCACCCTCCCCTGGTGGTGCGCACTAGAACAAGATGATTCACTCTCTTGTGGGACAAGATGATTCGCTCTCTTGTGGGACAGTATGATTCGCTCTCCTATGTAGCAGGATGATTAGTTCTCCTGAGTTCTGGATGATGTGTTCTCCATGACAATTGTGTAGCAGGATGATTAGTTCTCCTATGAGGACATGATTGATTAGTTCTCCTGTCAAGGCATCCTACCCATGCAGTCTAGGACTCATGGGAAGTGCCTCTCATATGATCAATGAGTAGGGAAATGAGGATAGGGACCATAGTAGTATTGATGGACACATCGTTGTATCTGTCGTACTCCCTATGCTAGGATGACCTTCATTTATCTAGGATCAATGATATTGGTCTAGGACTAGTTGTAGGAGTTGTACCTACTATGACGCTGACTTCGGGTCGGTTGAGACTGGTCTGGGACCAGTGGTACATACTTTGAGACTGATTTCGAGTCAGTGGAGGACTAGTCTGGGACCAATTGTAGGAGTTGTACCTACTATGACGCTGACTTCGGGTCGGTTGATATTGGTCTGGGACCAGTGGTACATACTTTGAGACTGATTTCGAGTCAGTGGAAGACCGGTCTGGGACCAGTTGTAGGAGTTGTACCTACTATGATGCTGACTTCGAGTCAGTTGAGACTGGTCTGGGACTAGTGGTACACACTCTGAGACTGACTTTGAGTCATTGGAGGACTAGTCTGGGACCAATGAGAGTGGTGCATACTATGACACTGACTTCGGGTCGATTGAGACTGGTCTAGGACTAGTGGTACACACTCTGAGACTGATGATACAGGTCTGGGACCAGTGGTAGGAGTGGTACCCACTATGACACTGACTTTAGGTCGATTGAGACTGGTTTGGGACCAGTGGTACGCACTCTGACACTGACTTCAGGTCAATGGGGAATGCTATGAGACATTCTCGATCAATTCTTCTTCTTCATGATTCAGCAGAGCTAAGCAGCGCTGACCAAAGCAGAACAGAGCTAGCATAGCTGAGCAGAGCCAATAGAAGAAGAGCTGAGCAAAGAAAAGCAGAGCCAGCAGAGTTGAGCAAAGCTTAACAGAGCTGAGCAGAGTAGAGTAGAGCCAGCAGAGCTAGCAAAGCTGAGCAAAGCTAGTAGAGCTGAGCAGAGATGAGCAGAGCAGTGCAAGGCACTGATGGCAAAGATAGTACAGTCGGATATATGGATCAGTGGATGGAGTTCTCCCTAGTTGAGAGGGAGTGTTAAAATTGGCAACTAGGGCCAAAATCCATGTGGGTAATCTTATTTATGGCGGCTAATATTTTTATTGGATCCCTCTCAATGAGAGGTGTAGGATTGATATAAAGATCATCCAATTTCGATAGGTATTTATGGAGATATGAATTTATTTTGATTATGGAATTATTATCAAGATGACCAGCAACTTGAGTAGGCTCAGAAGCCCAATAGATGTGTCTATTCATCATCCACGTTTGAGTATAAATTTGTGAGGACTTGAAGTCATTTTACACACATTCTTGAGGTGATCTCCTCTCCACGTCTTGGGTTTTTGGAGAAGGAGAGAACAAAAGAATACGTTGACCTAGAAGGAGCCCTAACTGAAGATGATGCCCTAATCCAACGCAGACTTATACTGATCATGAGGAGACCTTATACACTATTCTTATACGATGATCTGGAAGTCACTTATACGAAGGGAAGAGAGACTCCTTACACGCAGTGACATTCATGAAGAGTCGCAGTCATAACGCATGGGAGAAGATTGTCCATAACCACTGCACGAAGCCACAGTAATGGTAAGTGAGGACGCAGTAAGTAATAAAGGCCGCAGTGAAGCCCTAGCTGCAGTGGTCGCAGTGAAGCCCTAGCTGCAGTGGTCGTAGTGAGGAAACCTCAAAACTAGCCGCATTGCAAACAAGCATAAAACGCTAGTCACTAGGACACTAATATGCAGTCATGAAAACTCATGACCTTGAAGATAGATACGCTGTCAAATGATGTAATCCTAATGCAGTTATAGAGAAACTTATATGCTAGTATGAGGGACACCTAGACACAGTCTTGGGAGATATGTTCACACAATCATTGTCATGAGAAACATGTTCACACAGTTAGAAGAGACATGTTCATCCTCTACTCATGGATTGACATATAGTTGCTGCCATAATAACAGTGATCACATATATCATCTGCAGCTCAATATTATGACCTTTTCAGGTATTATGACTTGATGGGAAGTAATGTTGATGCATATAGCAGTCAATGTTATAATCTATAATGGAATTGTGTCAGCATATTCATTGACATGGCATGGCATAGCATGGCATGGAAGGCACACTATGTATAATGGAAGAGCAGAACATGATGTAGATCATGGGCAGCATGATGTATGGACATCATGATGTAGATCATGGGCAGCATGATGTATGGGCAGCATAGTGAGTAGATCATGGACAGCATGATGTAGATCATGGGTAGCATGATGGTACTACACAGTAAGGTGCAGCAAAGGGACGAGATGCAGCCCTATGATAGGTGAAGGAGTCACCTTAGAGAATCAGTTGAAGCAATATGTCTTCAACTAATCTCTGCAGATATCAAAAGTCAAAGTGTTGACTTCTATTGTAAATGTACTATCTCTCTCACTTTCTCTATTGAACTTTGAAGAACATAAAAGAAGAATTGATCAAGGGTTTCCCCACATTGTGGGGTTTGTCCTTGGCTGGCGCCACATCTTGTGTCCTCTTGTCTTGGCTTGTCTTCTACGATTTATATTTATGTTCTATCTGTAGTTTACTTTTATGCTGATGTGATTGCTAACTGTGAAAATTTAAATAAATTGCTCTAGCATAGAACATACCTAAACTTAACACAACCTCAAGGGCTCCAACCCTATATCTAGTACAGGCTCTAACCTAGTTTCTTGAGGACTATGATCCTCTAGGGCTCCAAGCCTATCTTATCCAAGGCACCAACCTTGAGTTTAGGAGCACCAACTCCAAAGACACCAATCTTATATTTGCCAAGCACCAACTTGGACTTTCCAAGGCACCAACCTTGTCAATTCTGAGGCACCAACCCCAAGGGCTCCAACCCTATAGCTTCAGTTTTTCAAGGTATGTTTGGTTGTACTTCACGGCTCCCCAAGTCTTCTTCAACGAGTCCTATATATCTTCAACAATGATTCCTCCAAATCACTTCATTAATAACAACCTTGTATTCTCAGAAGGTGTCACCATTGTTCTTCATATTACCCAAGCAAAGATCTCCAAACTCAACTCTTGATGGATTCAATGCATCATGGTCTCCAAGGGTGTCTCAAGATCAGCTTCTACAAGTGTCTTCAAATGTCTTTAGTAATGCCTCAAAGGTGTCTTCAATAAATTGCTCAAGTTTTGTGCCAGGTATTCCAAACAGCTCCAAGGTAACTTCAACAACTTTCTTCAAGTTACTTCTGCTTCAAGGATCTTCAAGTTGCTCAAAGGTGTCTACAGTATTGCTCCAAAATGTATTTAATGGTGCTACAAGGAGACTTCAAGAATGCTGCTCAAGAGGAGCCAAGAGATAGGCTCCAAAGATGTCTTCACAAGACACCCTTCAATAGTACTTCAAGATTTTTTCCAAGATTGACTCCAATAGTGCTTTTCAAGGCTACCTAAATAGACAAAGATGCTTGGCCTATATTAGCTTATAGACTGACATCTTTACTTCAGAGGTCTATAAATGATGCCCATTAGTTGTTATGCCTCTATCCTCTAAACAGGTCTAAAGAATGTGTTATAAGCTTACCAATCCAACAAATCTAAATCAACAAATTCAAGGTGAGTGATGACTGTTCAAAGTAATGTGACTGTCCACCAACTACTCTCCAAAGTTTGTTGCAAAATGCTTCAAATCTACTTATGAATGCCTTTTATGCTGCTCCAAAACTTTAATTCAAGGCCCTTCAAGATCCTCTCCAAGTCTGCTATATGGATGACAAGTTTGTAACTTGGTGCCCAAAATCAAACTCCAAAAGACTGAAATTTTGTGGTGTAAGAGCTGCATTAGGACACTGTTCAGCCTTCTGAGATTCTACAAGAGTCTGGAGACCATGATATGAGTTGTCCATAGTCCTAAACAACAAATCTGAGCTGTAAGGTAAATGAGAACAGGTTTGAAGTAATTTTATGTCCATTGTTCCTTTACACAACTAGCTTAACACAACAATATTCCTCCTCGGCTTCCTTAAATTTGCCTAAACAGTAGACTACTAAGTCCTCTCGGCCTCCTTGCTGTTTTGTATCTTTTCTCTGAAATGATCACCAAAAAATTGATAAGAATGAAGTACTTAACGTCATATTTATACACGAATTCGCTCACCAAACCGAATAGACATGTCTCTTAAGGGCAGGCCAACATGGGAGAGAAGTTCAGGTCGGCTTACTAACTAAAATTACATCATTAACTTGTAAAATCAATAACTTTCAAACCACTTGGATATTCGAACTGAGTAATAGCTCTTCAGAAAGGAAAAATTATGCTCTTCAAGATGGTGTAGGTGTCATTAAGGAATTTTTCCTCTAAGGTAGCAAAAATTATTTTTTAATGTCACTGATTATTTATGAGTGTAGAAATGGAGGCAAAGTAGAATTCCTTTGAGTGTAGGGCGTCTTCATGGTTTGATTTCTTCATTGATTAATCATGTCCTAGCCTTCTTTTACATAGGATCACCATCATCATGTCCTCGCCTTCTTCAACATAGGGTCACTAGTGCAGAGATATTTCATCAATCAAATGCAGCGTCATTATGTAGTATTCATCATAAGGACATCAAGCTTCACATCATTGGAGATTTGTTATGTCATCATCAAATTATCGAAGGTAGGACATGTCATCATGTAGTGTTATCATCAAGATCAGTGATATGGTAGTCTTCCATTATGATCATCAAGATACATGATTGACACTTCATTTGTGTCTTGACATGTTAAACCAGAGTTGTAATCATCCTTTGGCATCTTCAAGAATATTTTCCATCCTAAACACTGACATGAATGATTGACATCAATGACAACCTAGATTAGAAATCTCCCCCTTTGTCATTGATGGCAATATTCCTACCCTTTCAACATTCTCTCCCCCTTTGACATCCAATGCAAATGAGGTGCCCAAGTACTCCCCTTGTCAAGCTGATCCTTTTCTTCACGACTAGTTTCTTCATAGATATGTTGCTCTCCCTGTCATGGTGCTCTTCTTTCTGGCAATGTGTTCCATGATATGTTTGCATTTCTTCATGCGGTGAACCAACTTCTCCTGCCTGCACAACCTCCTCTAGCTCAGGAAAGATTACCTTCTTAGAAATCAAGTGGAAGACATCTTCAACAATAGTCCATTGGATATACAAGAGATCAAATTCTTCAATGGAGTGATCCTGATAAATGATCTATCAAAGAATGATTGTCAATATAGCTCATCAAGGATTTCATAAGGCTCATTCATGAATGGTTTCTACAAGAATGCTTAATCATCATAAGCTCCCCCTAACTGTATGCATGGTCTCCCTTTCGGCAGAGTCTCCCCATCAAATACTTGGAATATCAAGGATGACTTCATCAAGTCAACAACATGTGTTGATGGCTAGAGTGTTCAAGAGATTTTCGGATTGTATTTGCTTCATTCTCCATACTTTCTTCTCTGGCATAGTTCTAGCTTGAGTAGGTGCCCAAGTCAAGTTACAATCACGTGCCATATATCCAATGTTATGACACTTGAAGCACTCTCTGTTGTTCTTACATAAGAATTCATGACTTCTTCTTGCAAAATTGCTTTTCAGGGATTAAGGGGGACCATTATAAATGTCTTTGTGACATGCCCTACAATATTTTTCCATGTGCCCAAAGTTTATACAAGAATAGAAATAACCAAGAAATATACAAGAATAGAAATAACCAAGAAATATACTTTGGTACCTGGGAGAAGAAAGTTTCCTTGATGTACTTCTAAAGTCTTTTTGCCTTGGGATCCTTTGATGATAACCATTGCTTCTTGCATCTTTGACACCATTTTCATATCTCCTTGGAATAGGATTTCTCCCATAGTTGTCTTGACTCCTCCTTACTTTGGCTGGAGTTGGGAGCATCAACATTTCTTTTTATCTTTCTCACATCCTTGTTGTTTGAAGCATTAGGGTTTGCATCATTCTTGCTTGAGCATTCACCTGCATAGCCAAGACCTTATTTATCAAGGGGAGACCTTTGATGACTTCGAATGTCATCTACGGTTTGAGAACATTTCAAGTTATTATTTAGCAATTCAACTTCCTTTTTAAGAAAGACAATTTCTTCTTTCAACTTTTCACAGTCTTCATCTTTCATAACTAGTTGTTTCTTAATTTCTTCCATCATCCTTGTTACTTCATGTGTATCGATTTTTAGAGAGATGACATTTGATTTTAGTAGGAAAATATATTCATCCTTTTTTGATAGAATGGTCTCCATTTCTTCCTTCATCTTCGTTTCTTCACATGATTGGGCCTTAAGCGAATTGATTTCTGATTTTAACTTGATGATATCATCATCCTTCTCTTCTAGTTGGCATGTTAGGGTGTTTCTCTCCTTTTCTATTTTGTCACCTTGTCCTTCTATGAATGCCAATGCTTCCATTGTCTTCTTAGCTCCCTGTGCTTGTTTCCTTCATTCTTCTAGTTGTGATCTAAGGGAGGAGACCTCTTCCTTGTATTGATCAATCTCTGCTTCAAGTTTGTTCAAGCTCTTGTGCCTTTGTTCAAGGTGGCTTAACAAGGTATCTTCCCGTTTCTTTACCTTATCCAATTGATTTGTCATGGATATCACTTCTTCATGATGCTTTCTCTTGTTTTGATGAAAATCTTCCTTAATCTTGGCGAGCTCCTCATCTCTTTCTTGTACTTGAATCTTGATAAGGTCAACTTCCTTCCTTGTCTTGTCCTGGTCACCAACTTGCACTTTCTTCTTAAGTTCCTCATTTTCCTTTTTCAAATTGTTAATCTCTTCCATGGCAGCCATAAGTTTAGTGAGGAGATCTTCTTCAAAATATTCTTCATTCTCTGCATCTTCTAGGTCTTCTTTAGCCTTAATGTCATCACTCTTATCTTCAGCTTCATTGATGGGCTCTGGATTTCCTTCTTGTTTTCCATCATTTTCTTGACTAGAGATCATTGTCAATGCTCCTTTTGACTGAAGATCATGAAGTTTATCCCATATGCCTTTAGCTGACAAACATTTTTCAAAATTGGCCTTCATAGAATAAAGTAGCCTATTCAATATTGCTTTCATTTCTCTTGTATTATGTTCCTTGAATTCTTCATCCATCATGCTATCAGTAATCACCGATTTCTAGACTTCAATGCCTTGAGTCTCTAAGAAATTCCTCATTCTTGCCTCCCATATATCAAAGTTTCCATTGAACAATGGATCCTTCACAAATTGATTGACTTCAATTTCGGTGGTTGAGGGAGACACATCTTTAGGAGGATTGGAGACTTTCTTCCTTGGCCTCGCCATTTGTGTTCTAATAATCAACCTCAAGCTGTTAGGATTTGAGTGAAGGTACTCGCTCTGATAGCAATTGTTGGAAATACTAAGAGGGGGGTTGAATCAATATTTATTTTCAATTGTTATTTTTACCAGTTAGATCACTTATATTTAGAACACAAAATGAACAATAGGAATAAATTTTTTTATTAATATAATATTTACAATGAATCAAGTACAATGTATATAGGGCTCCAACCCTAAATGAAAACACTGATCTTCAAACTCTCGGGCTCCAGCCTGTTGCCAAGCACCAACTTGGGCTTCCAAGGCTCAAAAATTGTCAATTCTAAGGCACCAACCTCAAGGGCTCCAACCCTATATTTGGTACAAGCTCCGACCTGATTTCTTGAGGACTTCGATCCTCTAGGGCTCCAACCCTATCTTATCCAAGGCACCAACCTTGATTTTAGGAGCACCAACTCCAAAGACACCAATCTTATATTTTCCAAGCACCAACTTGGACTTTCCAAGGCACCAACCTTGTCAATTCTGAGGCACCAACCCCAAGGGCTCCAACCCTATAGCTTCACTTTGTCAAGGTATGTTTGATTGTACTTCACGGCTCCCCAAGTCTTCTTCAACAAGCCCTATCTATCTTCAACAATGCTTCCTGCAAATCACTTCATTAATAACAACCTTGTCTTCTCAAAAGGTGTCAGCAATGTTCTTCATATTACCCAAGAAAAGATATCTAAAGTCACCTCATGATGGATTCAATGCATCATGGTCTCTAAGGGTGTCTCAAGATCAGCTTCTACAAGTGCCTTCAGATGTCTTCAGTAATGCCTCAAAGGTGTCTTCAATAAATTGCTCAAGTTCTGGTCTTCCAAATAGCTCCAAGATAACTTCAACAACTTTCTTCAAGTTACTTCTGCTTCAAGGATCTTCATGTTGCTCAAAGGTGTCTGCAGTATTGCTCCAAATGTATTTAATGGTGCTACAAGGATTCTTCAAGAATGCTTCTCAAGAGGATCCAAGAGATGGGCTCCAATGGTCTTCACAAGACACCCTTCAATAGTACTTCAAGATGTTTTCCAAGATTGACTACAATAGTGCTTTTCAAGGCTGCCCTCAATAGACAAAGATGCTTGGTCTATATTAGCTTATAGATTGGCGTCTTTACTTCAGAGGTATATGAATGATGCCCATTAGCTGCTATGCTTCTATCCTCCAAACGGGTCCAAAGAATGAGTTATAAGCTTACAAATCCAACAAATCTGAATCAACAAATTCGAGGTGAGTGATGATTATTCAAAGAAATGTAACTATCTACCAACTACTCTCCAAAGTTTTTTGCAAAATGCTTCAAATCTTCTTCAGAATGCCTTTTATGCTGCTCCAAAACTTTACTTTAAGGCCCTTCAAGATCCTCTCCAAGTCTGCTATATGGATGACAAGTTCGTAACTTGGTGGCAAAAATCGAATTCCAAAAGACTGAAATTCTATAGGAGTCTGGAGACCATGATCCGAGTTGTCCACAATCCTAAACAACAAATCTGAGTTGTAAGGTAAATGAGAACAAGTTTGAAGTAATTTTTTGTCCATTGTTCCTTTACACAGCTAGCTTATCACAGCGATATTCCTCCTTGGCCTCCTTAAATTTCCCAAACAATAGACTACTAAGTCCTCTTGGCCTTCTTGTTGTTTTGTATCTTTTCTCTGAAATGATCACCGAAAAATTGATAAGAATGAAGTGTTTAACGTCATGTTTATACACCAATTCGCTCACAATCCAAATAGACATGTCTCTTAAGGGCAGGTCAACATGGGAGAGAAGCTTAGGTCGGCTTACTGACCAGAATTACATCATTAACTTGTAAAATCAATAACTTTCAAACCGCTTGGAGTTTTGGGCTGAGTAATAGCTCGTTGTAAAGGCAAAATTATGCTCTTCAAGATGGTGTAGGTGTCATTAAGGAATTTTCCATCTAAGGTAGCAAAAAAAAAAAATATGTGACTGATTATTTATGAGTGCAGAAATGGATGCAAAGTAGAATGCCTTTGAGTGTAGGGCTTCTTCATGGTTTGATTTCTTCATTGATTAATCATGTCCTAGCCTTGTCCTAGCCTTCTTCAACATAGGACCACCATCATCATGTCCTTGCCTTCTTCAACATAGGGTCACTAGTGCAGAGATATTTCATCGATCAAATGAAGCATCATTATGTAGTCTTCATCATAAGGACATCAAGCTTCACATCATTGGAGATTTTGCATGTCATCATCAAATTATCGGAGGTAGGACATGTCATCATGTAGTGTTATCATCAAGCTCAGTGATATGGTAGTCTTCCATTATGATCATCAAGATACATGATTGACACTTCATTTGTATCTTGACATCTTAAACAAGAGTTGTAATCATCCTCTGGCATCTTCAAGAATATTTACAATCCCGACCACTCACATCAATGATTGACATCAATGACAACCTATATTAACACTTTATTCTTCTTTTTGTATGGTTCTCTACTTCAACTTTGAATTCTTGAAATTTAGAAAATACTTCATCCTTGGATTTCATTAAGTAAACCCAAGTCTTCCTTGAATGATCATCTATAAATGTGACATAATATATATGACCTCCAAGTGATTTAGGAGTCATAGGACCATAGACATCGAAATGAATAAGATCCAAAAATTTATTTGTTGAAAACTTGACTAAACTGAGAGGGGCGTTGAATCAGTTTAGTATATACATGGACATTAATTTTCTTTTCATTAATATCATTAACTGATACATAACATGAGAATCTTAACAAATAATAACCATCATATGAATATGTGATTAGCAAGTAACAAGCAAACCAAACTAGATACATGAACACATAATAAAAGCACACATTGAGACCAGATATATGTGGAAACCATAAAGGGAGAAAACCATGGTCTTATTATTGTTGTGATGCAAAGGCAAGCTCCCACTCCTTATTACATCTAATTTTTTGCAGGCCTCAACCTACAGGAGGCTAGTACCTCCATTTTCTGCAAGTTGCAACATGCGAGGAAGCTCCAACTACCATATATTTTCTATAGGCTGCAACCCACAGGAGGATCCTACCTCAACTAGCTCCAATTGGATATTTATCAAGACACAGCTTGAAAGGAAACTACCATCCCCTGATGCAAACAAGAAACAACAATGTGTTGGTTTACCTAGTCATAAATTATGCATGTCTCCATCTTCATTTCGACCTGTTCTTCCTTTCAAATTTGCATCACATCAGTTCCATATGTGCCAAGTAACTAATGCATAATAGTTCTATCAGCTCTCTAACATTCTCCCATTCTCTAACCACCCCAATTCCTTCCAAAATCACACATTTTATCAAGATAGTTTACTGGTTGTTCGTATCCCACGTAGGAATATGAAGTGAATAAGCTTGACTCTTTTCCTTCCACTCATTCCTTTCCAAACTCTTCATATCTTGAATATTAGAATACAAATGATTCATCCAATATTAATTTCAGCCACATGTAACCGTTAAGTGAATCAACCTAATGTTAACATCAAATACCAATCTCTTTCTCATTAATGCATCACACAAATCTTTGCCTTTGCCTTGGAGTCTTGCCTTTGCATCACAACAATTAAGCTTAGCGAACAATTTTACATCACAACAAATTATGTAATATAGTAACCTCTGCAACATTATCAAAACATTTAATGTATCATAACTCTTCCTCCTTCTTCTGCGCATTTGCCTTCTCTTACTGCTTGCTGCACCTTGTGTTGTTGTTCTTTGTGTTGTTACTCTTGCATCCCTTGCTACTCCTTGTGTTGCTACTTTGTTTGCTTCACATTTTCCATCAATGACAATATTGCCAACAATCTCCCCCTTTGGCATTGATGGAAAAAAAACAGATCCTCCCTCTTTTGTCCTGAGAAGTGTCTTCCTTCCTCTAATTACCTCCCCCTTTGACATCAATGGCCAGGGGATTACAAATTTCGAGAAGATTTGGTAGGGATGCTCCAGATTAAATGAATGTTGCTCCAAATACTCTTTAGAAATGATTGAAAAATATTGTTGTGAGAACACTCTATTAAATATTACAAGAATAATGTTGTGAGAACACTTTGTAAGGAAAACATGGCCTCATTGAATGAGTTGTGCCCATTCTCAATCATACATTCTAAAGGCATAGAAAGAGCATGAGGTAGATTCCAATATTCTATTGTCATTTGTTTCAACAGAGTCTTAAGCCGTAGTAACACACTAGTCCTTCCAAATTCTTGTTTTTAATGAAATTTGTTTCAAGTAAACTCTCCAAAATGACATTTGAAGTCTTGACTATTTACAAGAGGAGAGTCCTTTGTGAACCCAATTATAGTGACAACTGCGACCTCCTTGAATGATACTGTGGAATATCATTGTATGCTAACCCAAGGAAAATGTGTGAAGTCGTGATGCCAATTAACAATCACTGCGATATGTATTATTACTGTGTGCCAAATCCATTTGAAAATTAATGAGCCAGCAAAACATAAGCAAATAGTCCAATACATCAACGCCATTCTAATTAGATGTTGCTCCAATCGTGCAGTAAAACGGAAACACAATATGCTCCTCAACGCCATTGAGATGTTGCTAGAATGGCACTTAGCCCTTGTAGCTTTGGGAACCTTGCAATTTCTGCAATTGCACAGAAGATGTGACTTGTTGGATTTTCAAGAGTGCACAAAAAAAAGGCCTCCTTAGTTCTTGAGGATGCTAGCAGAAATATATGCATTATAATATTTTTAATGCCAAAAAAAATAATAACGTTGATAACGTCATTGTAAATGCAGCTTGTTTTCATCAATCTTGAACCACTATCCTTTCAAATTATTTACATAGCATATAAAATGACCAAAGAATGAAGCATTCAGAACACCCAAATGAATAACCATGAGTAACCATGTGTTTGATAAGAAAACTTGTTGTAGAACGTGTTGCATATCAGCATAGTAAAGTCGAACACTGCCGACATATGTAAATTGTATCTTTACAACTATGGCCTGAATAGAATATATAGTTGACACTCAGGCGTTAGCTCGCAAAGTCAGTGAGGTAGGAATAATTCTCAACACATGATGTTCAGTGTGAGAAATTGTCCGAGCAACAATCTGGCAAGCGAACATGTTTCACCAAATAACACGAAAGAGAAAAAACATTGTGGTGCACATTAAAAACTTCAAGGCTTATATAACATTAATATCAACGCTAGTACATTTCAAACTTAAATATCAAAAGCTCTAGCACGGCGCATATTATTTAAGCCTATAAAAAAATTTATATTACGAGTCGAGACTAAGCTTAAAAAAAAATTAACAATTACGAGTCGAGACTAAGCTTAAAAAAAAATTAACAATTTACAGCTTCAAACCATTGTGACAAGAGGTTTCCATCCAGTTGACAGCCCACTTTAGCGCCTTCCTCCTATTTGATGAAGCATGGCATCAATCTCATCCCCATCTTCCATTTCAAGTTCTTCAGGTGTTTGTTACTCTCGTAAACGCCTCCCATCAAACAAAAGACTATGGACTTCAAATCAGTGGATTTCCTATCACAATACATAGTCATTAACTTCCTCAATTGAGTATTACGCTTGATTTTGCATAATACATCATTTCCATCATGGCTCTTGACCTTGAGAATAATGCGTGCACCCTGGTCTGTGGACTTATTCTCTTCCTCCATGCTCACTGTGCCAGTACCTTGCTTTCCGCCATTGTCATCGCCAAACATGGTTTGTTCTTCTGCTACAGCAATTTTGAAAAAAAAAAACCCACTCAGAGTTGCTTAAACCAGTGGTCGAGATTCAGGTTTGTATCTTTATTTTACCTCTGATATATAATGCTACCAATTATAACGGTCCCATTGTAATATCGCTCCTTTGAGATAAGAGCACTAGTTGTAATAATGATGCCAGAAAATTCTTTGTCACTGTAATAATCACTCTAATAAACTTCACTCTATTAATGTAATAACATTCTCTGTGTTAAAATTATAATTTCACCGTGCGCGCGATCAGCAGTCAACGCACGGAGAAAACCACCACAACAAACTTAAACCGCCCGGTAACATATCGCACCACTCTTCGACATGAAGCTCGCACCACTCTTCGACATGAAGCTATTTCCGGACATGGTGGTCCGATGCTAACAACTGTCCAACCGTGACGCAACCGTGACATAAGCAACTGACATCCATCGGAAGATAACTTGTGGTCAACTCACCCCTTCCGATATCGTTTTCACCAGTCCGTTTACCTCCTGCATTTACATCCGTTGATTTATCAAGTTGCACGATGGTTTAAAGTGCAGTCAGAAAAGTCTTCCGATACGCAACCTCCGCCGTTGGATTAACACTAAGTCTGTCCGCCGTCTGATCATGAGCAAAGTACATACGGGCCTGTAGAAATTAATGGAGCATGGACCATAACCCATACCTTATGTTAAAAACAATGTCATATGTTTTGGTGGGGTCTTTAATATTTTTACGGCGAATTTAATAAGTAGTATGGGTAAGTTTTTTTTAATAATATATGTTTTGTTAAAAAAGAACGTTGACCCATTTTTTTGTTGTATGAAAAAAATATACACGGGGATTAAAATGTAATTTTGTATATTGCACACGGGAGAAAAACCTCTGTGTGTGGCAGCAAGTAAAAACAGAGGGTCCGCAGCACCCGTAAAAACACAGAGATTAAATTTTTGTATTGCAGGGAGGAACGCACAGAAGTGCATAAAGTTTTTTTTGGATTTGAAATGTAAAAGATTTTATGCAGCAGAATAATTTTGTCTTGGTAATGTAAGAAGTAAAAAGGAATGCACAGTAGTGCAGGAGTAGCAGTGAAGTGAATGAAGAAAACCAGGAGGTTGTTTTATTTCAAATCCATGAGTTGTTTCACACAGGTGAAAAGGTAAATGAGTAAAACTCTGTAATTTTGTTTTCACACAGCAGTGAATGTAAATGAAATATTTACACACAGTGGTGTAAAATTTCATAGGAGGCAGAGTAACTTTTGTAAAAATGTTTTGGTGAATCCCTCTGAGTGAAAGAGGATGAATATGTAAGTCATTTTGTTTTAATGAATAGAAATCATTTTATGGTGGTGGAATACTCTGTGCTCTGTAATTAATTTTAAAAAGACTTCTCTGTGTAAAAGATCTTGGAGCAAAGGAAACAGAGCATTGCCTCTGTGTTTTATATTTTGTGGTTTTGGTATTTTCCCATCTCAAACAGAAGTAAAAATACCCAACACTCTGAAAATTTGCTTTCTCTGTCGACTGTAATAATGTTCCCACTATATTCGCTCTGTCGATTGGCCCAACATATTCGCTCTGCCATGTACAGAACACTGTCACAGTAAGAACATTCCCACCATAATCACTCTGTCGATTGGCCCAACATATTCTCTCTGCCATTGTAAAGAACATTGTTACAGTGATAATGCTCCCAACGTAACCCTTGAAAAAAAACGCTCCCACTGTAATAAGAGCACTGCCATATAATAACGCCCAGATATACGTTGTTAGAAGAAGAAACATGCCTTGTTTTCGCTAAAGCAGACGACATTACATATATGTTCCATCTGTTGAATGATTACAATTCAGAAATCCAACGTAGCTCACAAGTATCGGTTTGCTTGTGGTATATTTTATAAATTGGGTAGCTTCAGGTAAGCGCAAACCTATGAAAATATTTTATAAATTGGGAAGATTCAGGCAAGCTCCATAATTAATAATCTCATAATGTAATAGGGTCACCAGCTTTAATACTCTCTCGCTTGTCTGTATTGTAATATGATGGTGCATCAAATAAAATAGCGTAATCAGATCTTTTTGAAAATGTCGCATTCAAGTCAAGTCAGGGAGAATTGCATTGTTCGGGTAAGTTGTTGGCTACTTTGGAGAGATTGTTTAGGAGTGCATTATTTCCTGGATTTTATGCACTCTGCATTACAGCCAGCCATGGCAATTCTAACTCAGACTGTGCTTAACAATTGGACGTATGAATATCATGGAAGAGCACATTGTATCTCTCACTCTGACTCTTACGTCTCGTATTCATTCCACATGGTGCGTGAGACGTATGTTGGAAACTCTGAGAGGGCGTGAACCCGTGTTTATTTTCAATTGTTAATTTTATTAGTTAAATCAATTATATTTAGAACACAACATGAACAATAGGAATAAATATTTTTTTTAATATAATCTTTACAATAAATCAGGCACAATATATATAGGGCTCCAACCAGTGTCCAAGCACCAATTTGGTCTTGTCAAGGCACCAACCTTAGATTTAAGAGCACCAACTCCAAGGATACCAATCCTTTCAATTCTGAGGCACCAACCCCAAGGGCTCCGACCCTATCTTATCAAGGCACCAACCTTGTTTGTTCGAGGCTCCAACCTTCAAGGCACCAACCCTTTGGGCTTCAACCCACTACTATATTTTGTCTAAATATGTTTGATAGTAATTCTCTGCTCCCAAAAATCTCCTTCACTGAATTCTGTCAATCTACAGCTTCACTGCTACATCAATGACAATCTATCTTCATATGGAGTCTTCACAACTCTTCATATTGCCCAAACAGAATCTCTAAGTCACATCATGATGACTAACACACCATGGTCTTCAATAGTCTTTACAAAATCATCAATGTATCTTCAAAGATCTACACACACACAACTCTCTGTTTCAACCCTATGTTCTAACTGTCGCGATAACTGCTTCAAGAGTAATTTCTTCAAAAGAGTGACTATTGCGGCTTCAGGTTGTGCATACAATTATAAAACAACATTGTCTTATGCAGTCTCTTTAACGGATCGTGGGTTGTGCTTCTATGGAGTCATTATAAGTTTGAACTTTAAATGATTAACCCAGTCAACAGAATGCTTTTACCTTCGTCTTCCATTGGTCCTTCGGATTCCTCTGCACTCACTCGATCTTCGACTTTCTTTCTATTGTTCCTTCATGTTCACAAGTTGTGAACTTTCATTTTGTTCTATGATTGATGCACACAATCGATGGTTAGAAATGATACGTCTTAACTTATATTTATATGGGTTTCAACAATGACAGGAAAGACACGTTTATTGAAAGGAAGTCGACTTGTATATTAAAACATATTGAAGAGTCTTTCGTCCATAGACTTGATTATTCACGGAAACCATATAAGAGAGTCTATACCCACAAGGAGGTCCCACATGCCATGTCACTACCTCAATCGCAATCGCAATCGCAATCGCAACTTTCAAAGGTTTTTTACAAGTCGTGCCCATAACATAGTCAATGGCCAATTGCCCCTACCGGATGCAATATTATATTAAACTGTTTTGATAAACCCATTGTATCCACCACTTTAGCGCAATTGTAATTTCATAAGACTCTCGCAAACTTCATGAAAATCAACATTAATAGAGGTCCCCACACGCCAAGTCATGGCTTTAATCCCACAATCGCAACATTCAATATCATCGATATTCACCTATCGCCCAGTAGAAGATGCAATATTTAATAAACTATTTTTAATAAGTTTGTCGGGTCTATCACAATCAACAGTTTGGGGTCCACGTCCTTATCGCAATTGGCAGTTTGGTCGTGTCAACCCATAAGACTTGTGATATGACTCTCATCAAGGCGAATACGATATTACATAAGGGTGTATTCTAATGGAGCTGTCGGGTCTGCATATTATATCACAATTGGAGTTTTAACATTACATCCCTTTAAGACTTTGCAATACCTTCCGATGTGGCAGACGCCATATTTCATTAAGGAGTATTGTAATGGTTTGGCGGGTCCGCAATACACATATCGCAATCGACGGATTTGGGGCGGTGATACATAATAAACTTTATGGTTTGATATTTGCGATGGATGTGATATTGTATTAAGGCGTATTGCAATGGAACCATCGGATCCACAATACATATCGCAACTGGTGGACTTGAATGTAACAAGGCTTCAAGACTTGCGACACGGTGGAAATGATATTTCAATAAAACTAGTTTGATAGTCCTATTAGGTCTGTAACATATGTCACAATTGGAGCTTTAGTCGATATGATATGATTTGGTTCTTTATTGGATATTTCACCGATATCATTGTTGGGTTCTTAGCTCCTCTAATATCATTGCTTTCTTCCTTCCAGCCCTTACTGTTGGGTTCTCACTTTTGTGGCTTCTCTTCACTCCTATGACTTCTGATAGCATTGTTGGATTCTTAGCTCCTGTGACTTCTCTTCACTTCTCTTCACTCTTTCGTTCTTCTGTAACTCTTCTTCCAATGTCTTTACAATGGCTTCCCTGATGGCTTTCCTCCTTGGCTTCCTGCTCATGTTGCTTCACGGACCTACTTCTCCTTGGCTTCACATCATCATTTGGTATCCCAAAATATTTCCATATTGACATCAATTACAATCTAGATCAACAATCTTCCCCTTTGTCATTGGTGGCAATATTCTTCTTCTCTCCCCCTTTGACATCAATGGCAAAGGAGTGCACAAGGACTCCCCCTGTCGAACTGCTTCCCCTGTCATGCTCTTCTTTTTACGCAAGATAAAAGGATTGTTGCCTCATCATCAACTAGCACATTATCCCCTCTTCCTTCCTCCTGATGTTATTTTGCACTAACAAATTACTACAAAATAACTACATCCCAACTGAAGATCTACTCTGCAAGGTAATTGTTGCTACTCCCTCTACCTCTGGCAATCTTCGATCTGGAAAATTTAATTTCTCTATCAACTCCCTCAGAGAAATAATTATTCCTCAAAAATTGACCCTCCTAGCCCAAGGACTACGCTGCCTCTAGAGGGTTTCAAATTGTTGCCTCTGCAGAGATTCGAAATTCTCTTCCCTTCTGCTACTGAGCTCTCTGGCTTACAATTTGCACCCTGATACCATGTGAAAATTCGAAAACCCCGAATCATATTGAAGCAACTCATTAAGTTTCTTCTATTTGTTAAGTAACTTGAACAAATTATTTATTGCATTCTATGGTAAATATCAAAACTAAAACACTGCAACCTTCACAAATACAATACTGTGGAAGAAAAATAATGCTGGAAGAATAGAATCACACACACATAAATAACATTGTTATTTTTTGTCCAATGTCCCCCGAAAACCCCAACTTGGAAAAATCGATGCATCAGCTTAAGGTTAAATTATTATGCAGTAGTAAATCTGAGTACAAATCTATGGAAGCTCAAATCTAGCTTTTCATACAGAGATATAACTGACATGAAATCTAGTGAGAAAAATCTCACTCCCATGAGTGATTCAACACTGACCTTAGCTCAAGATGAGCTGCCCTTTGTTGCCTCTGCGTTGCCTTTGCGTCAATCTACGCAAATCTACGTCCCACAACTCGTACCAGCATCTCTCTCGCTAAATGATCAGTTGTTATCTGGAAAATCGATCCTTTTGGCCTCCGAACTCCCACTCTGGCTTCTAGCACTGAATTTCGACATCTCCTTAGCAAAATACGGATCTCCCTTTAAATCTCTATGTTGCCTCTCAGTGGCACTCACTGCCTCTCTGCTATGCACTCATTGGACTGGAAACTCTCCCTCCAACCTTACTATCCCTACCCCTCTCTCACTGCTTCAACTTCACTGAATCACCTCTAGCAACTGACTGCTGCTACTCTAGAGTTCGATTTCCTAGCAAAATCGAAATAATTATCTCTCAAGTGCATTCTCCAACCCCGATCGAATTTCTTCCTATAATCTCTCGTTGAGACATCAACGACCAAGATTAAAACATAATCGATGGCTAAGATTTACTAGAACTCGATCCATATCTCTTCTAGAAGATTCTCAACATGACTTAATTAATACCCTTTAATTAATCAATTTTCCTAAGTTTAGACTTAGGCACCATTAAAAAAGATTAGTTATTTTAATTAAATCATCTCTAGGTGGAATTTCCAGAAACGATTTATGGGTTTTGGAGAATACATATATTCTAGTATCTCCACAAAGTTTCATGGATAGAACACATCTGATGCCAAAAAGCACAACATACCCTGTTTTGTGGACCCATAACACCCTATTGAAGGGATGCCTCATTTGAGTTTAGTATATATGCAAAACTCAAGCTCTCATTTGTATCATTGCATCTTGTGATTTTCTTGATATGAGATACTAAGTGTTATAAACTTGAAGACACTTCATTTTGGCATTTTTCTCATGATTGGCAAATTTCTCTTCGGTGCACTTGTGCATTTGTTTTTGGCACTTGTGTGCTGCATTGTTTCTAGTGCACTAGACCTATCCCTCTCTAGTAGCCTTGCAATGAAATTAATTCAGAATTTGGATGAGATTTGATTCTGACAATTCTTCTACCGACCCTTGTAAATCACAACAGAATCCTTGTCAAGGTGCTACAGGTCATTTTAGGTTGAAAAATATTATCCTACGCATGACAAGAATCTTAAATGTAAAGTTGAAAGACATCCTTGATATCAAGTCTAGAAAATCATATACAAGAAAGCCCAAGTATTAAATATTAAATACGAGGCCATCCCAAGGTGTAAAATATCATTTTTGAGCTAAGGTGGCGCCAATGTTGGCCCTCTGAATGTGATTATAAGTCAGAGGATAGAGAATTGATATTAGGCATAGGTTGTTTTCATGAATGATGGCCCAACTATCCATCTCTAATAACTCTAAAAACTGTTGCAAATAGAAGTTTACCCATTTGATCCATGATCAATAAAAAAATTAAGACCAGTTACAGATCTCTAATATGTTAGGATGTTTTTTATATAATTTTCACTGGTGTAGATAATTTAAATAGAACGGCCACTATTAGAACAATGGTGCATATTTTGTAAATCCAGTTGTTTTCTTGAGCCATCAGTTCTATGTTGCAAAAAACTTTGCCCAGGGGTCAGTGTTGGCCGGAAACAAAATAGAAACAAGGAAACTCATACCGCACGTCCTGGAAACTTGTTTCTAGCAGTATTGGCATGTTTCACTCTTGGTAAACGTGGCTAGTACATCCGGAAATGAGTTTCTAGGTCATACGGTGGAATTTCCACTTAACAATTGTCATTTCCTTTTTCTTTTTTTTTCGCTTCTAATTTTTTATTGGGCAACTAAAATATCTTTTGGATGCTTCTAGATGCCTCTCTCAAGTTATAAAAAAGACTCACACCTCATTCTCTCATCACACAATTGAGCAAGTCGTTTCTCTTGGAGACAGACAATTTTAACAAAGGAGAAAAGTGGAAGAAAGCAGTGGTTTCAGCTAGGGCATTTTCAATAGTGAGCAAAGGAGATTTCGGCAGCAAGAGAAAGAGATTTCAGCAGCAAGAGAGAGATTTCAGCAACAAATTTGGAGTGCAGAGTTTCCCACTACGGCATTTTTGGATTTTGGCTCAGCTACAGCCATATTTCTCGTCTTTTATGGCATTTTAAGGTAGCTTCAGATCCAAAAAATTAATTTGGGTAAGAAGCATTCATTTTCTTAGTTTTTTCCTACTATTTCTTCAATTTTTCAAGGGTTTATGCTTCCAAATATATGAAAAACGTTTTTTCTTTACAAAATTGTTTTTCTAATTGTTTTTTTGCAACAATGGCTTCCAACCAAGGTGTAACTGCAAGTTCAAGCCCCATGTGCAACCCAAGGGCTAAATATTATCCTCTTTGGAGGCATGTTCAGAAGCTTCAAAAATGTGGAGGTGGTGGCTCATGGGAATGGCGATGTAATCTTTGCAGTAATTCGTACAAGAGCTCCTACCCAAGAGTGAAGGCACATCTTTTGCATGAAGGCGCACAAGAGATTGTAGGTTGCACAAAAACAGCGAACCCATTAGCAAGGAGGGCATATCAAAGAAAGCAAGATGAGGCAGATGGAATTAAGAGAAGGCATGATTAGCTTAGTCAAGCTACTCCTCAAGCTCCATCCAACATTGAGCCAAGGATTGTAGTTGACGTAAGGAAGAGGAGAGCTAGTGTCACTCAACAACATGAACAACCAGCATCCAAAAATACCAAAGGGGCATCCCCTTCAATTCACAATAGCATAATTGCTAAATTGGTGAATGTGCAAGCGTGAGAAAAAACTAATTCCAGAGTAGCTAGGTGCATCTATGCATGTGGTATCCCATTCAATGTTGTTCACTCTCCTTACTGGCAAGATATGATAAGGGCAATTAACAAAGCTCCTCAAGGGTACAAGAGACCCAGCTATGAGAAAGTCAGAACACAGCTTCTCAAAAATGAGAAGGAGCTTGTGGAGGATATCTTATCACCAATTCGTTCTTCCTGGATTAGCTCTAGGGTTACCATAGTCTCAGATGGATGGACAGATACAAAGCGCAGACCATTGATAAATATCATTGCCACTTCCCCAAAAGGAGCAATGTTTATAAAGGCAAAACACTGCCCAGGTGAGATAAAACATGCACAATTCATTGCTAATGTCATTATAAAATCTATTGAACAAATAGAGCCTAACAGGGTGGTGCAAGTTATCACGGATAATGCACCAGTTTGCAAAGTTATAGGTTTAATTATTGAGGGGAGGTATAACCACGTCGTTTGGACACCCTGCATTGTCCATAATCTGAATCTGATCTTAGAGGAGATCGACAACAAAGTTCAATGGATAAAGGAAATCACAGGGGAAGCAAGAGAGATTGTTAAATTCATCGCCAACCACCCCCAATCTCAGGGAATATTTCGAGAGTACTCCAAATTGGAGTTGTTAAAAGTTGTTGAAACAAGATATGCCTCAAACTTCTTGATGTTGCGCCGCCATGTTGAGGTTAAGCATGCATTAGTTTCTATGGTGATGAGTCAACTTTGGGTTGAGTGGAGACAAGCAGATTCAGAGTGGGGATATATGGTGCGTCGATTGTGCCTTGATGGAGCAAGATAGATTTCTTGCTAAAGTTCAAAACCCTTGCATTTTAGCTTCTTCGGAATGCTGACACTGACCAACCTTTCTTAAGAGAGGTATATGATGGCATGGATTCCATGGTTGAGAAAACTATGGAAATCATTTCACAAGAGTATCCACAACTTTTGTTTGTTGATGATCGTTTTTTTAATTTAGTCAAGAAAATCATTGTTGATAGGTGAAACAATTTTAACACTCCATTGCACACTTTAGCACATGCCTTGTACCCCAAATTTTATGATGAGGAGCTTATTGTTCAAAGCAATGGGAAGAGAAAGGCACCCCATAAGGATAGAGAGGTGGCTAATGGGGTGAAAAAAGTCCTTATAAGAATATTTCCATCTCATCTACACAGGAAGGTAAAGGAAGAATTTGCCAGTTTTGTTCCACGAATAGATGATTATGTAGATATATCAACTTTGGAGGAGAGAAGCACCATGAATCCAGTTAGGTGGTGGATTTGTCATGGAGCAAATGGTGTACATTTGCAAAACCTTGTTATTCATGTTCTTTCACAAGTGGCAAGCTCTTCATCAACAGAAAGGAATTGGAGCACCTATGGTTTTATTCATTCTGTGAAGCACAATAGGTTGGGCTCACAGAAGGTAGAGGATCTTGTTTATGTGCATTCCAACCTTTGCCTTGCATCTCGTAGGGGTCCAGAATACAACAGTGGTCCTTCTAAAAAATGGGATGTGAATCTAGAAACTCCTAATTTGGATCTCTATCTGGCTTCCCTAAATATTGAGGTCCAAACTGAAAGTGCAATTGGCCCATCATCTTCTTCAGCACCACCATCCACTGTTGAGCATGCTTTTGCTTCTATTTTTTATGAGTATTATGATGATAAGGATTAGTCTTGTCTTTATAATTCTTGCAGCCTCATAGTCTTTATTGCACTTGCAGCCTCATATATATAATAAAGGCTGATTTTGAGATTGGGATATATAATAAAGGTTGATTTTGGATATTCCGATATTGCTATTTTTATTATGTGATCATTCATGAGTAAATGTGATGTAAATTTAATCATAATGTTTAAACATTAAATGTAATAAATTATAATGTATCATGTATGTTTTACGATTGCACATAACATTCTAATTAATATATATATATAATTATATATATATATATAATCTTGTTTCCCCGTTTCCAAAATCTGGAGGGGTCGCATTTCGTACCCGTGCCCATTTCGGAAACTCCTACCCATTTCCCCATTTCGTGCAACTTAGCATCAGCTGAACAAATACTTTCAAACAAAGGTCATGTTGTTAATCACAGGAAAACTGAGTTTACCAGCTATAAAAAATATATGGTAACTGCCCTTTCATCACATAATGGAACCGCATAACTCATTAGCTACTAGAAATAATAAGAATAAATGGAAAATGCATTGGCAAAAAATTGCAACTGCATTACTGCTATTTCTATGAAGTCTGAAATAACACTTTGGGAATGAAGAATGAGACGTAAACATAATTCAAGTACAGAAGTGGAAAGTTTACAGATCTTTTCCAAGACCTTGTAGCCCTTGAGCTAAGTGAGCTAAGTATGGCTCAGCCTGTGAACAACTGCTTAAGAAAATGATTAAACTCTTCATCTCCTCAGTGAATTCCTCCTCGTATTTGCTGTCAGATATAAACATCAAAATGGCATCTGAATTAGATTCTAGGCTTTTCAACACAAAAATAATCTGAAGTCTTATGATTTATTATTTAACACATCTAACTAGCGGTTGGGCATAGTTGCTCACACTCTGTGTATATAATTGCCCTATAAGAAAAGTGGTCCATGTGTATGGGTAAACAAAAAAATTATATAAATAGGAAATCCCCTCACTTTTTAAATTTCCTGTTTTCTTTTGTTACTGTAACTGACAACAATTTTCCAGACTCAAATACTAGAGTAATCTTTTACTCTGCTCTTCAATCTGTTCTATAAGCATATGTGTGTCGAATAATAGAATGACAGATTGTATTTCAACCATTTCACAGAAACGCTTTTTTCGCTTCTGTAAAGTACATTGTAAATAATTACAAGATTATAGTATAGCTGTATTGGCAAGATTGACATGCATATCAGTGCAACTGTATCATCCCCTTGATGGATATTCAAAATATGTAGCTTTTGATTCAGTGTCTCAAGGTCATAAAGAATCTACAAAAGCACATGCAATCTTAGATTACCTCTATGTTAAAATTGCTTATTCCACATCATCCAGATTCCTTGAAGAAATAAGTATTGTGGATTCATCTATATCAGAATTTGTGATTTCCTTACCCAAGGGTAGCCTTAAACGTTGCATCATCTGTCGATTTCCATGCCCGTATGGTCTGGGCCCTGTGCCTTGATCTTGTTTTGTTTGCTCCTTTGTTTGATATTTCTTTGAGTACAACACCGTCTGAGGAATTGACATTAGGAACAACTGAATCTGAAATGAACATTGATGGAATCAACCATTGTATTGCTGCTGAATACTGTAAACATATGGATTTCAGCTTATCCACTTTCTGCAGATGAACAAATAAAAATTATGAATCATGATGAAGTAAACAATATAATACAGCATATCAGAATAATACACTGAAGGTGACAATCCATTTGAAATCAACAGAAAAGAAAGACTTCGATCTCCAGAACTTCAATATGTTTAACATGATGATCCTTAACAATAATAATGGATGCATAATTGTAATGCATCTCATCAGCTCCCCCAATAAAACAGAAAGTCACATATTAGGAATCTAGCAAAAGATTGTATGCATCACAATAGTGTAACTCAATTATGTAACACAAATCTAGCAAAATAATATATGCATCACCATAGTGTAATGCAACTATATAATACAAATCTTATGATTATCAAGGATGAAATTTTGGGAACTCAGGTGATCTTTTTTTATTTTCATTTTGACATAATGGCGCCAGATGCAGAGTTCGGTTTTATATAGAATTTTGAATATTGATTGTCTGCGTTCGTAGTGAGAATAAATGCTGTACCTAAATGTTTCCACATATACTTAAAAGATCAACCATTACTCTTTTATATTATCTCCATATATCTGATGCCATTTCGCTGTATGCATAAAGATCATATACAGTAGATTGGGCATTGCCTATAGCAACCAGAATGTCAAGTTGTTGACAATTTAATGAAAGGAGCTTTAGTTGTGACATCAAGATCACTGGCTGCTTTAAGGTAAATTCCCGATGTCTCAAGGATCTATCTTTGTCTCTCTGTACTCAAATGCCCCTCAGCTGCATCTCCCGATCACTAATTCTATCTCTCTTAGCTAACCCTGCTCTAGAGAATAGAATGACTAATCACTCCGGTGTGTTCTCCAAGTGACCCTCAAGCCTCCTCTTATACTTTTCATGTTGACATATCAACGGCCGAGATTAAGTCCCTAATCAACGGCTAAGATTAGATCTGGCTTGATTCATGTTTTTTCGACCATTCTAACACAGTTCATATTAATCCACATTAATATTTTATTTTCCCCAAGTTTAGACTTAGGGACTCCATTAAAAATATTAATTATTTTAATATCTCATGAATTGTTTGGAATCTGCCCAAACCCTTTATGGGTATTGGAGATCTCATGTGCCCCAACCTCTCCACCAAATTGCGTGGCTAGAGCACATCTGATTCTACCTCAAATCAACAAGCAGCCCAAGTAAGTTTGAAAAATATCATTGTCTCAAAACATGCCAATAAAATCATCCTTTGTGTATCTTTGAGTTGAGGAAGGCACTATACATAAAAGAAGGGTTTGGGCTGATATCTCTGTTTGAAGTGTTTTCATCATCCACATAGATCTATTATGACTAGTAGATTTGATTGTCTAAGAAGAAGGGCTAATGCTTTTAATGGCAAGGATGAAGTATTGTAGAATAAGCATAAATTTGTCTCCATGCAAGCATACATAGCAAAGCTAGAAGTCTAAGGTTCAATGCGTGGAACACAAGGTATGTAATTGCTAACAGTAATTTCTTTTGAGAACGTGAGTTAAAATTGATCTCGGTATATCTTGAAGCATAAAAAAAATTGTCTATGGACCTTGTTTGTGGTTCAGGATTGATATAGGGATTCCTCACTTAAGTTGTGGGTCGAGAGACCTTGTAGTGGGGGAGATGTACCCTATGTATATGATTGATATAGGGATTCCTCGCTTAAGCTGTAGGCCGAGAGACCTTGTTTATGGTCGTGGAGATTTAACCTGTGCATATGATTGGTTTGGCCTCATTAATTGACCCCACTAGTCAGCAGGGCACTGACTTGGATGCCACGGGGTGGTGACTTGTGGGATGTGTTGGATGTTATGTATCTTTCCTTATGATGAGACTGATAATCTCTCCCTCAGGCTGTGTGTCGAGAGACCTATGGATTGGTTGGGGAGATTGATCTTGACTAACAGAGAGACTTGTACTTATAATCTCTCCCTTAGGTTATGGAACAGGAGACCTATGGATTGGTCGAGGAGATTGATCTTGAGAGAGAGAATGAAAAGTACCTCCCTAGCTAAGATGGAGTGTTGGAAATATGGTAGCCATGGTCGCTATTTTCATATGAAGGAAAAAGAAAAATTTAAATTTAAATTTTTGCCTCCTAAATACAATAAGCCAACTTCCTTTTTGTACAAGTTGGCTAGGCCTCATTAAAGGCACCCATTCGATCCCATTTTAAATATATAGAGAGAGAGCATCTCTCTCATTTGGATCATCGACTTTTCTCAAGAGATGATCTTTGTTCCAACGCAAAAGAAACGATGAAGGAGGGCCGAAATTAGAAGGAGAAGAAGGAGGGCTAGGCTTTTATTATTAATTACTAGTTTGGTTAATTTCGTGATGATTCTTTCTTCTGATGTATTGATGGACAATTGAACTCTCTCTCTAGCATAAAGAAAGATTTGTGGGTTTTTCCCTATTTTTTGTGTCTCTTGTCTCATTGTTTCATGGTTACTATCTATTGCCCTTTTTATGTTTTATGGTTGAATTTTTCTTTTGTACAACTGATTAATGATATTGAATGAATGTTATATGAAACTAACACTAACTAATAATTAGAAGTGGTTACAATTGAAGAAAATTTGTTTCTAGCTTGTGCCCTAGAAAATCAACACAAAGTGACTTTATGCCCTACGTCACCCTCAAAGTAGCAAGAGGCATGACATGGCATTCTATAACACAAGCATTGGGGCTCCATGGTGATGTGCAAGCCCTTCCCTGTCATCACAAGGATGACCATCATCATCCAAGCTTTGGAACAAGATATTTCCATCAAACTGTGTCAAGGCCAACTTGGGGGCATCTAGGGTCCACTGGACACATCATCAATACCTCCAACACCAAGCTCCATTCGCTCCATCTCAGGGTGACAAGCATCATGTGGGGTTAGTAAATAGCACAAAGCTCTCCTCTAGATAGGCAATGTTGTGTCATCAAGATCAATCTCTCTCTCTCTCTCTCTCTCTCTCTCTCTCTCTCTCTCTCTTTGCGCAAGCCCTTCCCCGTCATCGCAAGGATGACAACCATCATCCAAGCTTTGGAATAAGAGATTCCCATTAAATTGTGCCAAAATCAGCTTGGGGGCATCCAGGGTCCACTAGACACATCATCAATACCTCCAACACCAAGCTCCATGGGCTCAATCTCAGGGTGCCAAACATCACGTGGGGTTAGTAAATAACACAAAGCTCTCCTCTAGATGGGCAATGTTGCATCATCAAGATCAATCTCTCTCTCTCTCTATGTGTGTGTGTGTGTGTGTGTGTGTGTGTGCAATGAATGATACAGCCTCTGTTGCTCTACTAAGAAGGTGGGGCAATCACCTCAATAAGCCTTTGTTGATGTGATGAGAACCACCTGATCAAGCCTCTCAAGATCAAGTGTGTTAGAAAATCATAAAGGCAAAAATATTTTCTTATCTAGATAATTACTTGTGATATATTTGAATTCTTATCAGCGTCTTTTATATCTTATTTTACCTTCTTATCATCAAGCAACTATCAAAACCAAATGCATGAAGATCAAAACAACAAGTGACACAACATGTCGACTCTTAGCCAAGGTAAAACCCCTCTTCTAGGGGAAAACCCAAAAATTATCCTCTTCCTTTAGAACCAAATCAAATGAGACAACCAAGACAAAGACCTTCTCCAATCCACCAAGTCATCCTCCCAAGATAGTCCTCCCAATTAGCTTCTAATCAACAATAGTCAACCTTCTCCAATATTGCATCAACCATGAATTTCGGCCCTGTTGCATCAGAATTTTGGCCTTACTACAAAGCTACAATTCTGACCCCTTCCTGCAACCCAGAAACTCGCATGTGTGGGAGAACAAGAGAGAAATTTGGCTCTTTTAGTTTGACAAATGTTTCTTCTCCTTCACTTTGGTTTCTTCCTCCTTTCTAGCCTCTTTGCACCACTTCAAATCGCAGACCAAACTTCTTGTTGGATGGATACTCAAATAGGTCGAGTTGCACTTCTAATTATAGTCCTTCTGTGTGGTCGAATTATCTTAATGAGGTCAACTTGCCTTCTCTTGAGGCCAACTTGGTGGAGGCGGCACAGAATACATTTTTGACTTAATTACAAATTTCTTTCTTGAGATAAAAAGCCCAAGAAGGGTCTATTACTTAATGACAAGGATTATGACATATGACGTAAACCTTAGAAGCACGCAATGGGTGCTTTGACCTAGAAGAAAAAATAAATGAAGATTGAAACCCATGCTTATAAATAATAATTTTCTTTCTTTCTTTTGACAAATACATAAAAGTTACATCATGTCATGGGCTAGACAAAAATTATGAAGACTGATACTAGTTACATTTCTCAACACTCCCTCTTAACTAGGGAGGTATTCATAATTGTTCAATTGGTACGAGGTTGACCTCAATTTGAAATGTTCCAAGAAGAGTACAACAACATACACAATGCTAGGGGATACCAAAACTGCCTAGGTATCGGTCAAAGACCCAATTGGAAGGTGTCATCAAGGCAATTTGCCACTATAGATACCATCAGGCAACAGCCCTGGTATCAATCCAATAGAATATAGATACCATCTAGGCCTTCATGTCAAGGCACCAACCCTCAGGGATCCAAGCATCATCAAGGTCAAACACTAAACCAGAGCTCCACAAGACCAAGATACCCTCCCATAGCGGGATCTAGACATCATCAAGGCCAAACCATAATATGAGATCTCAACACCAACCAAGGCAAGATGTCCTCCCAAGTACCATCATACGGCTAGCTTATGGTACTCATCTCTCCCTTTCAACAAAACCAAAGATATCCACCAATGTAATCATGCTTCTAAAATACACAAACTTCTCAAGGAGAGATCGACATGTCAGCTACTTGTTCATTCATCTAAACATATTGTAGCTTCACGACCCCAATGAATTCCAATATATTGGTTTCTATCAATATGCTAGTACAATCTCTAGGGTCCTCAATCATTCTAATGTTGCTTAGTTCATCATAGTATCCAAACAAATCTTGATGGAAACTTCCTTCTCCAACTTCTTCAACAACACCAAACTCAAGCCTCAACACTTGTCAAAAACAACTTTATCAAACAAGTGTAACCATCAACAGTGCTTTAGCCATTCTCCGGCCTTATTCTTTCTTCATAGTCTTTACCATACATCATGGCCTTCTTTCAATTATGGAGAATATACACTTTCCTTCATCCAAGCTCCTTCTCAATTAGGGATAAGTCCATCATCAACAACTTTATTTTTCCAGCTACACAAGATCTTTCTTTTGCTTCATCATGTTATCAAAGAACTTCGACCTTCCAAAACATCATTCCTTTTATCTTCATATGGAAACAAAGTCATCATGTAAACTTCAATGTCATTAGGATTCTTACAGCTTCATCTTGCCATCATGCTCAACATTATCATAAAGTCATCATCAAGAATGTTGTAGGCATATCTCTTTATAATCTCTTGAAAACTATGTACCTGTAAATCTCATTAACAAGTACAACCAAGCACACAAATATATATGCACGAGCATGAAATTAACTTTATCAATCCAGGGTTATTATGTTAGCACAAGGAGAGCATCTAGGGTTATCAAAACTTTGAATAAGAAATTACACTTTAGACATTCAAACATAAACCTAGACAGGATCATAATCATAGCAGAAGCAATCAGCTAGGGTCTCACTTTCATGCCCTAGATTCTTACAGCAACCTTTGCTAGGGTTTTGTCACAAAGTTTAGATATTAACATCAAAGCTTCAATGTTAAATCTTCAACAAATAAAACATGTTATGGTTTCAACCATAATGAAAGAATCTAGGGTTTTTCTTTCAAGTCCTACAATCTTATCATAAACCCTAGATAGTATCATCAAACCCTAAAAGCTAGGGTTTTTATCATATGCCCTAGATATCAACAAACCCTAAATATCAAAACACTAGGTTTTATAAAAATAAACAAATACCAAAAGACAATATGATAAGGGTTGATTTGATCTAGGGATCAATCATCCTATTATAAGAATCTTTATGATTCTATAGCAAAACCCTAGATACGTGAGTCATTAATATAAAATAACTTTTAAGGACAAAATGATCATACCTACTTATATGATGGAGATATGTTACAAACTTGTAACCGTATACATACCTTGAGTTCCTCTCTTTAAAAATCTTGAAGGGCTTTCTATGCAACAAGGCTTTTCAAATGCAGTAGTCTATAACGCGACTTTTTGAAAGCCTTTCCGGCGGATTTTTCCGGTCAAAATCTGGCAGCAATTCATTGAAATCCCAACTTTGATAGCTAGTTTCTGCATAATCAATGGCTCCCAGGGGTTTTTGAGGGCGCTGAATCCAAATATGCAGTTAAAAAACCATTTTAACTGCTAAAAATCAAGATTTAACCTCATTTCTTCCGCCGGATTCCGTCACCGGAATCTCCAAAAAGTCGCATTATAGACAACTCCTTTTCAAATCTTCCTTTTGGAGGCTCCCTCTAAATCTAACCACAATCCTTTCTTCTTTAGAATACATCTACAATCCTTTTTCCAAAGAAAAACACAAGGAAAGGATTATAATCAATCATCAAAAATAAAGCTAAATATGTATAGAGGGAATCAACAAAATAATGAAAGAAATAAGGAATACTTATCTTTTGTGAAAAGGTGGGAAGCTCCCTCTTAATCTTACATCAATCTAGTCTTTGAGAGGAACTCTTTCAACTTTATCTAAACAACTTAAGAACTTTCTTAACAAAGCATATTAGGTCTCTAAACCCCAGGAATCAAAAGAAAGACTAATACTAGAGACAATCACAAAAGAAACTCTCTAAAACAATAACCTATACTATAAACAAAGGATATATATAAGAGATAGCATCCCTAAAAGACTTAATAGAATAAGTCTTTGACTTCAGAGTCCTCAGTTTTGTTCTTCTTTGGAGATTTATCATTAGTGGCAACAATAGCTTAGTCTCTTTCTCTCTTCTTTTTCTAAGGATTATCAAGGCATTAATTCTTATAATGTCCCATCTTGTGACAATCATAACTAGAAAGGCCAATCTTCCCATGATTTTTCTTTAACCCTTTAAACTTCTTATTTCCTCCTTTCTTCTTGAAATGAGCAAAGTAGGCATTTGAGATATTTTCTTCATCTTCTTGCTTACCTCCTATCAAGGAAAGACAACCTTCTTCTTGAATATAGGGAAACCACATTTCTTTGAAGGATGGAGAATTTTTCCAACTATTAATTCCAGTTGTAAAGGCATTCCAAGACTTTGGTAGTCTTGGAAGGGCAGCAATCACAAGTTCCTTTTCAAGGACTATTTCATCAACTGTTTGTAGTTCATCTCTTATACGGGCAATTCTTACAAAGTAAGAGGACATTGTATCATCTTTGGTCATTTTGAGAGTTCGAAGTTCATTCTTTAAGCTTGCCACTTGTCCAATATTATTGATTGTAAATAAATTGGAGAGAGAAACATACATTTTCTTTGAAGTATCTAGCATGTAAATGTAGGGAATCAGGTTGTACTTAACTCCATCCACAATTAGGTTCAAGGCTATAATGTCATTTTCTTTGTACTTCTCCTTTCCATCATCATCTGTAGATTCTCTGACTTTTCCTTGTACTAATTCCAATACCTTATTCCTTGAAAGGATGAGGTCCATCCTTGTTTTCCGTGCTCTAAAGTTATAAGCTCCTTGAAGCTTATTCTCAAATTTCATTGATGAGGCCATAGGTAAACTTGTCAATGCTACTCTCTAGATATCCTTGTAGCTTTCTTCTTTTTTTAAGACTTCTATAAGATCTCTCAATACTTCCTTAGCAAATGGAGTCTGTTAAAAGGCTCAATAGATAAGACTTCACTTATCCTTATGATCTGCCTTAAAAACTTTTCTTGAATCCTTCCTTAAAATGTAGAGAGATTTTGATCTTCAAGCTGCCTTTTTCCTTCTTCTTCACCTTAGCTCTAATACCATGTTAGAAAATTAGAAAGATAGAAAGATTTTCTTTTCTAGATAATTACTTGTGATAAATTTGAATTCTTATTAGCTTCTTTTGTATCTTCTTTTATCTTCTTATCATCAAGCAACTATCAAAATCAAATGCATGAAGATCAAAACAAGTGACATAGTATGTAGGCTCTCAACCAAGGCAAAACCCCTCTTCTAGGGGAAAACCCAAAAATTATCTCCTCTTTCTTTAGAACCAAATCAAATGAGACAACCAAGACCCTTTGACCAAAACAGAGACCTCCAATCCACCAAGTCAGCCTCCCAAGATAGTCCTTCCAATCAGCTTCTAATTAGCAATATCAACATTCTCCACTACTGCATCAACCATGAATTTCGGCCCCTACTGCATCAGAATTTTAGCCTTACTGCAAACCTACAATTTCGACCCCTTCTTGCACCTAGAAACTCGCACGTGGGGGAGAAAAAGGGAGAAATTCTACTCATTTAGCTTGACAAATGTTTCATATTCCTTTGCTTTGGTTTCTTCCTCCTTTCTAGCCTCTTCGCACCACTTCAAATTGCAAATCGGACTTCCTGTTGGATGGATACTCAAATAGGTTGATTTGCACTTCTATATATAGTCCTTCTGTGTGGTTGAATTCACTTAATGAGGCTAACTTGTCTTCTCTTGAAGCCGACTTGGTGGAGAAGGCAGAAAATACATTTTTTACTCAATTACAAATTTCTTTCTTGATATAAAAAGCCCAAGAAGGGTTACTTAATGAGGACTATGACATGACATAAACCCTATAAGCACGCAACGGATGCTTTAACCTAGAACAAAATATAAATGAAGCATGAAACCCATGCTTATAAATAATTTTCTTTTACAATAATTTTCATTTTCTTTTCTTTTTGACAAAAACATAAAAGTTACATCATGTCATAAGCTAGAAAACATTTATGAAGACCGATACTAGTTACATTTCTCGACAAAGTGAAAATCAACAATCATTAGATGACAAAAACCATGGATGCATCATAATGGACCATACTTAATGTTAGAGGCACAATAATGCTTCACACAAAGATCGCCTTCAAATAAGTAACTAGGCCAAGTCACATATAAGTGTTCCCTCCTCATGTTAGGGATGGTTAGATGGATAACCCCATTAAGTGCTTCTAGCCCCCAAGCAGAAACAACAAGTCCCATGTTAGCCCATCAATCCATAGGTGCATGTGAATTTGGTGGTAACGAAATAGCCATGACTTCACGGCAACGTGCCATAGCCAAGTGAACAGTTAATGGTGGTCCAACATCTTGAGTGTATAGATGTAAGGAGGGAGAAATCATGGAGGTATGAGCTAACCCTTTCCTCAACCTATTTTTTCCACCCCTCTAGTGTGCCTTTTATTTCTTATGATAATTATTTGATTTGAATGCATAACTCAAGAGCCCAAGCTTACTTTGTTTTCAAGATCAAGCATTTAATACACCTTAATGATGAGGTAGTTTATCGCTCATCAAGGTTGGGACAATACAAGGGTTCCCTTTTACAGATGGAGCATCATGTGCTCGAGGAACCAAGTGACGACTAATGAGGGGTGCATAGCTCATGCTGGGTTTTGTTCCACGTGTTAATTAAACGTCCCAACCAACTTTTGCATTTCATCCTTTCCTTTCATTGTGGCTTTTATTTGTTTTTAACTTTTTTAGCTACATCGACCTCCAAGAAAAGTTTTCTAACCTGGACTCAAGGATGAGAATGAGACAGTGACAATCCCCATGACCAATGACCACCAGCTCGAAGAATTGAGATGGAATAATGGGAAAGATGGAAACAAGTAAGCATGGAATACCATGGACATGCTAGTTCAATCAAAGCCTCCCTAATAGTGCCCTTCCTAAAACCCTAAGGCCTCAGAGGAGGTCCCAATGGACTAGAGTCAAAGACTAACCTCCTGAGTGAAGTAAGGGAACAAGGATATAGTCAAGATAATTCAATCATCTTGACCACCCTGTGATTCATATTACTGTGGCCAAGAGCATTAAGTAGAAGCACCTGGTTACAACATGGTTAAATACTTGTCGATGGATGACCCACCTTCCTTCAAGAAGGAATACTAAATAGAAGAGAGAAAACTGACTGGAGCAATATGTGGAGGATCTATGGCATCATGTCAGATGTTGATCAATAAGGCTACTAGCTAGCTAGTTGTCCAAAGAGGAGAAAATTATCGCATGGGTTACCCACTTTTTGGTGGGTAACAGACAGCTGTCTTTATATAAGGGACCATTTGCACATCAGAATGTAACACACAAGAATGATCGGGGTTTCTAGAGCATATACTCATGGTGTTCCTTGACTCATATGTGTGTTTATTTTGTTGTAGGCTTTGATTTCATCAATTGGGCTCTAAATGTTTCAAGAAGAAGGAAGCCTTAGAAGCAATAATGAAAAAGTACAACACCAATCTTGATCCTCCTTCATATAACTATTCTTCTAATGGACATGGACTTTCTACTATTGTTTTTTCCTTCAATACAACATCTACTTCTTCTTCTTGTAGATCTAGCCATCACCCGGTTGTTGGCCATGGAGATTTATTGTGCATTCAACTGACCAATTCCCATAGATCTAGCCACTACCCAATCATGTCGATCAAGTCATCACCTAATTCTTTTTCATCAAGCTACCCAAATCATCTAGATCAACTACCTAATTCCTATGAATCTAGCCACCACCGAATTATGTTGATCGAGTCACGCATATCATTTAGGCCAGTTATCTAATTCCTATAGAGTTTCCAAATTCCTTAGAGCTATCAACAATTCCTATAGATCCATCAGATTTGTATATTTCAACCATTGGATTCTTGTAGAGTTGTTACCTGACTTCTTCATATCAAGCCACCACAACATTTTGAGTTGCCACCTAAGTTTTATTAGCTCAATAAGCCAACATATTAAAATGTGTTTTTTCCTAAGTTAGACTTAAGCTAATTTACATTAGCAACTTGCTCAACCTAGAGAAAGTGTCTGATTCCTATAGAGTTTCCAAATTCCTTAGAGCTATCACACAATTCCTATAGATCCATCAAATTTGTATATTTCAACCATTGGATTCTTGTAGAGTTGTTACCTGACTTCTTCATATCAAGCCACCACAACATTTTGAGTTGCCACCTAAGTTTTATTAGCTCAATAAGCCAACATATTAAAATGTGTTTTTTCCTAAGTTAGACTTAAGCTAATTTACATTAGCAACTTGCTCAACCTAGAGAAAGTGTTCTAAGGAAATGTGGGAAACTTTTGCATGACTAGACACAAGGCTTGTGCAGGCAGCAGAAGTACTTGCCTGAGCTACAAACTTCGACACTCCCTCTAAGCTAGGGAAGTACTTTTGGAAGAACCTCCTCCACCTAGATCTCTTTCCAATCTCACCACGCCATCTACTATTGTAGTTGCTTCCCCTGAACTAGAAGACTTCCCTACTACCTATTTCAGAATCTGATCTGAAGACCTGTTCCTTCCAACAATGCTCCTGAGCATCCATCAATGTTAGCTCATACCAATTGGTCCTAACAAATCCAGAAGAGGCATCCTTCCCATCTTCCAGATTAGAGCGTCGAGTCCCCGGTATCAACTCAATCTTTAGAACCTCTTGCTCAATCTTTGTCACTCACATCGATCCTCGATCAAAGATCCCCTTGGATCTACTTATAAGTTGGCCTTGCAAGTTGTACAACTTCAATTCATGACACCAAGCCTAATTGCTATGGCTTGGGTAGCTCCCTCTGGATGTATGAATGCTTGTCCTTTCTAGAACTTATCATCATACCATGCATCCTCCAGAGCTGAGATTGAGAGCAAGTTCATCTTCAACTCTAAGACATATAACACCTCTGCCACCTCCAGAATGTTGAGAATTCAACAAGCAATATATATGTTAATTCTCTTTTCTTGATAACTGCTTGTGTTAGCTTTTTACTTATTAGCTCTGATCTTTGTTAGTTCAATATGCAAAACATCAAATAGCTACAAAAACAGTAAGAATAATGACACAGTATGTAGGCTCCAAGCCAAGGCCAAACCTCTCCTCTTGAGGGGAAAACCCATAAAATCTCTTCTTATCTTTTAGATCTTTCAATTGACGAATACCATGACATAGACTCAGACAAGTACCCTCTAAGATCAAGTCTTCCTCTACCTCCTGCTGCAATATCTTCGACCTCCCCAATAAATCCGAAATTTTGCCCCAGAAACTATTGCAATTGTTGCTGCTTCAACAGGAGACTTCGAACTCCTTCTCGCTGCTCTACCCTTGACCTCACTTGCCTTGATTTGAGTGTTAGGGCTAGTAGGAAACCCTAAGAGACCTTTGCTTGCCCTCTAGCTCTTGCTGCTTCCAAAATCGAACTTCTAGACTTCCCCAGTGAAGAAACCCTAACTTCACATTTCCAAAAGAAAGTAGATAGACTCAAAACACTTTGACTTCTTCGCACTTCTTTCTTCGTCTTTCTGCTGCCTCCTTCTTCATATGAGAGATGAGTGAGTGACTGTTCCAAAGGGAGGACGAGTTCCTCTTATATATAAGCTTCCTTCAAGGGTGGACATGTCTCTTCACTTAGGCCGACTTGACAGCTCATATAGGCTAACTTGATCTTGGAGGTATTTCGACATTTTCAAGACAATAAATTTTCTTTTACAATTTACAATGCGCCCATAGGGTCTTCCATATATGACAATGAATCTTATACCTAAGACAAACCCTAGAAGCACTCAATGGGTGCTTGACCTATCAAATAAAAGAACTTGAGCATGAAACCCATGCTCCAATAATAATAATAATTTCTTTTTCATTTTATATATACAAGAATACATTTCATACTAATGAAGACCGAACCTAGTTACACATTTTTCAACACAGACATCCTCTTGATTCTAGTTGGAATAACATTGTTTGAAACCCTTTCACTACATGTATGGTATTCATACCAACTCTCACTTGTATGTCTAAATCCGTCTCTGAAACACTAAGGAACACCTCCCTCAGTCTCAACATATGGCAAGATCAAGATGTGTCACTATTTAAGAACCATGCATCATTATCCACAAATCAGGCACTTCTAAGTTCTAACACTAGTGCTAGAAATACAAGCAGCCACTAATGAGCACTCCTCTTCATACTTTGATGCAAAATCTTCAATCTCAGCTAATGCTGCAACTTGTGCTTTCCCTTTGTCTTTCTTTTTGTTTGGACACTGGCTCACATAATGTCCTAGCTTGTGATATGCAAAGCACTTGACTTTGCTCATATCCTTCTTTCCATCTTGAGAGGATCCTCCCTCTACTTCGTTTAGTTTGGCAGCCTCATTTGCCTTTCTTAGATGACCTGAAGATTGAAAGAGCAATGTTCTCATCATCCTTTTCACCTTTTGCTTGGTTGCCATGAAGAGCCTCTTCACCAATCTCCTCCTTGGTAACATCATCCCACAACCAATCCCGGGTTGGGATATTCTCGTGTGTCGCGACTCCTTGAACGAAAGTACCCCACTACTTTGTGAACCTATTCAGAGTTGTCCTTGCTAGTTTCAAGTCGGTCACTTTTTCCCTTACTACAACAAGCTCATCTCGTACTTGAGATATTCTTGTGAGATATGAAGAAACTGTTTCATTTTTGGACATCTTGGTGCTATACTGAGTTTCCCTCTTAGCACCATTTTCTGATTTTGGTTGTTGCTTTGGTATAACTTGGTCAATGCTTCCCACATTTCTCTGGTGGTTTTCTTCTTGGAAATATGAGGAATAATATGGTCCTTCACTCCATCCAAGATAATCCTCCCGCTTTTCATGTCTTTGTGTATATGGGAAGCAAAAAGTGTTGCATTTGAGGGAGGGATCTCAGTTTGTGCTACAAACTCCTAGATCTCATTCTCCTCTAACACCAATGCAATCTTCTCTTTCTAGATATTATAGTTGGACAAACCATCCATGTGACCTTCAAACCTGAGACTGATGTGATCACAACCTAGAGCGAGTGCTCTAAGGAGATGTGGGCAACTTCTACACGCCTAGACACAAGGCCTATGCAAAAGCTAGGCTACTTGGGAGCAGGAATGAGGAGCAACATTTTCAAAAGCTTCAGGGTTGGGAACGACTTTGGGAGTGACTTTTATATAATATATATTTTTGTATATTTTGATGCATATATGTCAACAAAAGCATGTAAAATGATGAATTAGTGATAGAAAACATAAAAACATGGATTAAACCATATAACATCATTAATCTAGTAGTTATAATCTTCATCAACCACAGGTTCACAAATTACAAGTTCTCATTTATCTAGCATGTAAGGGTGCACATAACCAAAATAGCATCAAGTTCAATCCATCTCTGAACCGAACATACATCAACAAATAGGCTCTAGATAGCCTCTAGCATCCAAAAAAAGCATGCTACAACAAATACCTACATATCATCAAAATCATTGCCTATCTTGGGACCTTGTCATTAATATCACCCTCTAAGCATTAACATAAGATAGTAAAAACATAGCATGTAAAGTCAAGATTTTGTTCCAGTGATGGGTACATTTTTAGTAGGGTCATAAAGAGGAGTTCAACAACCAATGTCACTAACATCAAGGTAAATAGAGGGCTTCGTGTTCTTGATTATATACGCGCTCCATACCCTAGTACATGACAAAATCCAATGGAAACATTGTAATTCCTCCAATCCTAAAATCCTGAAAAACTGATAACTCTGTTTAATTTTGAGTGAGAACTAAAATTCTACTTTCTCCATATGAAATCCAGTGAGGTTGGAACCACTTTCAAACATCCTATGTTATTTCATGGTAATGTTATAAATTTAAGTAAAAGGATTTACTTTAAGAATTTAAGATTACCATGACTTGCATATCAATACTAGGGCCATAGACTTGAATACGAGGCTGCCCCACTCAACAAATTGTGTTTCCAATCTTCAATAGCTCCCTCTATCACTCCCAAATTGGCAGGGAGTACAGTTTTATTTAGGGAGCGTGCTCCCAAAATTCGCTCCTGCAAGGAGCAAATTTCAGTAGCACGCTCCTGGGGTCACTCCCAATGCACTCCCACTCGGAGCGTGCTTCAGGAGTGGATACGAGGATTGGTGGGGTGGGGGCGCTCCCCCGCAACCTTGTGCAGAAGTACCTGCCCGAGCTACAAACTTCAACAGAAAGTTCCAAATAGCTGCCACAAGATTACGGAACAATACAGTTGGGTGAGATAATTGTCTATAAATATCGTATTAGGAAACACCATCAGATCTTTCTTGGCTCTGAGAGCATGGTGGCAATAATCACAAGACCAAAAACATTTGATAAGAGAGGGCTGTCACCCACACCCCCAAAGGAAGATATTCTTCTAGTGTGATGTGTCATGGATGAAAGATTGGTGAATCTGTCAAGGATTGGAAGAGGAGGGGAGGCCACAAATTCTTAGACTAAATTCCTTGGTGTGCCAGTGTCTTTCCTCCACAAACGTCACTCTGCACTGCAAGCTACACAGTTGGGGGTTTTTCTTCCCTTTGAAAACCTGTGCCTGTAAATTTTGATTTTCAATTTATCTTTGGAAAGATTTTTTGTGTTATTGTCTCCTGTTTAAAGTTCTCTTGCTGGCTCATGATTTCAGCTTGCTTGTTTTTTAAGCCTATTATTTCATTTTGGAGTATCTGGATTTCTCCACGAACGAAGGAAACTGCTCTAACATTAAGGATATATACTGCATATCTGAATACATCAGTCCAAGTTCTGGGTCTCAAGGCTTGCATACATCTTCTCAAATTCTGAAATCTTCAAATTATGGGCAGCTATATCTTATTTCAGATATGTCGTTAGTATGTCTCAGATTTGTGCCTGTGATTTTTATACGACATCCAACAATTCTGTCCCATTATCAAAAGTAGTCTTGTAGGGCATTAAATGAAAGTAGTGATGTAACAAAGAATTCTATAGAACCCTTTGCAATTCTTTAGCATATTCAACTCCAAGGGTTATGGTATTATGTGGGTGGTTGAACATATTGTTCTCTATTTAGTTTCTATAACTTTTCGGGTTTTCTTTGCATTGATGATCCTCAGATGCTTCACATATCCAAATGTTTAGTTCTCTCAATCTTTAATCTGGATCTTCAGAAGGTATTTTCATCCAGAGATTAACAGAAGACATGGGAAATATCAAAACCATACACTTGAATGTCTCAAAAAGGACAAAAATATATCTGAAAAGTGTTGATGCAGTGACACTGTAAGAAGTAAAACAACCACAGAACGATCAAGCATCTCTAGAGGAACCATGCTTACAGACCTGTAAAATTTCTGGCCAGAGAAGAAGGCATTCCTTGAGGCATTTATCAAGAAAATAATCGTGGTGCTGCATCACCTGAAACACATTATCATATAAATATTGGCAAACTTATCTTCAAATTAAATAATGATATCTAATTCAGATGCTGCCGCTTAGACCCTAAACAGATAACTCATGGGCTATGTCCACAATAACTCATCGGATATATCAACAATAGCATCCAAAGAGCCAATAAGGCATATGCTTTGAACCTCATCTATGCTCTTGGTAGTCTGTACCCTCTCGTACATAACATGCCAATTGGGCTCAAGAACCTGTTCAAAATGTACAAAATTAAATAGAAATGATTAGAAACATACAAATTTAATGATTCTAGATGATCATTTATATCAAAGTCAAAATAAAGTCGGTCCAGACCATGAGCACTTGACTTCAAACAGATATGCACATTTTGAATCATACCTCAAATGTAAGATAATGAACCAGACTTTGCATAAAATGCAGCATTTTTTGGCAAAGCACATATGATCCAGAAATTGCTGTTCCCAGTAAGTTGAGACTACGTGTACTCTGAGGAATGTACATATACCAACTAGGATGATTGTCAATTGAGGAAAATAAAAATCAGAAAGAAAACTACAATTTTAACTAGAAAATAACCAAAATAGTTATTGGTTCTCTGAAAAAGCACACCTGATGGGTTTGCCATGTTCCACAAAGTTGTCGTTCCACATGTTTACAGTGGAAAAGAAGGCGGAAAATAAGCTGGTATTTAGTAAGAGCCTTCCTTGATAGAACTAGAGACAATGGCCATTGCACCTATATAGGGATAACATCCAAGCAGAAAAAAATCAATAACCAGCTAAAGAAAGTGTATAAAAGTTTCCAACTGAAAATGCATGGGAGGTAGATATAAACGAAGCCTTCAGATCTTGGTATTCCAAAAAGGACACCAAGAAGATCAACTCTCTTCCCCTCAACATAGCTTGAGGGGTGTGACTAGCTAGGATTCTGAACTTAATTGAAGGAAAGGAGACCCTCCCTCTCAAATGTGTGATTTAGTCTCTCAATATGTTGAATGCTTACCCACAGGAGGACAAAAACAATCCAAACATGATAATCAGAGAAGAGGCAGTAAACAAGGGCTCTTCCCTTGGCATACTTTGAGGGAGCTTTGCAAGGTAATCCTCCCAAAGGAGGTGCAGGAAGAATTTTATATCTCTCTCCGGTCCACCATATATTCATTAAGCAAGTATTGGCCAGGAAACTAATAACTTCTGTAAATTGATGACACTTAAATTACTTCTTCAGCTGGCAGAAGAACGTGGGCTCCAACAAATTCAATTTTTTAGTGACTATGTCTTGGTCATCAAATGGATTAAAAAGGAAGCTCAAATGATAAACTTCACCTTACAGGCCCTTTATGATGATATGCAATTGCAAATGTCAACTTTCACACATGTCGCATATCTCTTTGTCCCATATATCTCTTTGGGACAGGAACAGCATAGTGGACGGCCTTTTCAAAAATTGGATTGGTATTGGAACAAGTGACCTGGTTCACTTCCATACTACAGAATGTCCACTCTATATACTTAATACATGGACCTTGGATATAATGAAACACTTGTACTTAAATGAAGACTGATCACAGCTTTACAGTTTTAGCAATGTAACTGTTTATGTAACTTTTGAGAAAAGAAATAGTATGATGATATATATAACTGTTTATGCAATTTTTTGGGAAAAGAAACAGCCTGCTGTTATATGTACAGCGATAGGAAAATATGACGAGCATTTTGCAGTAAATGGCTGTTAAGCATTTTTTTGAATGACAGGAGGATATGACAACATAATTTTGTTTATTATAAACAAAATTACAGATTTTTTTCTTGGGAAGAAAATGAAAGTCTCTGTAAAGGCCCAAATTATAAACTCTGAAGCTAATATAGTAATATACCTTGTAATTGAGGGTGAACGTCTCCAAACCAGTAATGTTTACTGGAGCTGATTGAATAAAATTCTCAGAATTGGATTTGTCACCTTCTAAAGAATCTGTTGGAGTGTATAGGTCTGACATGCTATTACCCATTTTTTTAAGGACATCCAGTTGAGCTGGCAATGATGTTCTCTCCTGCATCAGATATATAAAACTTAAGAAAAAAATTCACATTATATCCTTTTCACCTTGCAAATCATTACACTTAATACTGAGAATGCGACTTTCTTACCACACAACAGGTAAGGTCCTCATGACAGGGATCTGATACAGCAACAGAAGTTCGCAAAGCAAGATCCAGTAATGACTGGTACAAAAGTATATAAACCAGAGAAAATAAAAGAGACATAACAGTTCTGAAAAATTCATTAGAACAAGGGCAGAAAAACATCACCAAGAACACAAAATTCTAGTAAGAGTAACAACAGTACATAATTGACTAAAACTAGAAAAAGTAAAATGATATACCTGTAACTTCTCCACTGATATTGTAGATGGCTTCTTAATCAGCTCATCTCGAGCTATATCCATAAAGTGAACTAGGAAATCACCCTACAAGCAATAATACACACTGTTCATCATACAAACCCAAAGAGCCAGGGTAGTTTTTCAACAAATGGCAGAAAAATTTACCAAGAATGGGTAGAAGGTAGAAAAAAGAAAAGGAAATTCAATCAAGGAATATAATAAAATGCAAATCCATGAGTTTTAAGAAACTTATATGATCAGATTTACAAGGGTCAATAGGCAAATCAATGGAACCATATCTCACACAAATTCTGAAATAGCCTCCTCGCAGTTATTCTAGAGACAGATCTGGTACACTGGAGAGAGGGCAAAGGCCAAGCACAAGTGCAGAAAACAGAAATACACAAGGGCACCCAACAGGGTGTTATGGACCCCAAAACAAGAGCACATACCACAAGAGGGTTATTGATCCTACATACCAAGTTTGACTTGGTTGACCTTAACCATAAACCTAGTGTAAAATAAATGAAGTTAAATATGACCTTATCCTTAATTACAAGTACATAATCATATATATGAATGGAACATGGCCACACGTATAGATTACACCAATAACTCCAACAACCCCCATTGAGCTAAGCAGGGGACCATGGAGAGAAGTCCTTCAATATAACATTACAAAATTTACTTTCCCCCCAAGGTTACTTGTAAGTGGGAGCAGAAGCAAGGAGCAGGGGCTGAAGCGGAAGAGGGGAGCGACATTTTCAAAAGCTCCCGGTTTGGGAGCGAATCGGGAGTGAATTTTTATATAATATATATTTTTATATATTTTGATGCATATATGTCAACAAAAGCATGGAGAATGATGAATTAGATATAAAAAACATAAAAACATGGATTACACCATATAACATTAATAATCTAGAAGTTATAATCTTCATCAACCACGTCCACAAGTAACAAGTTCTCATTTATATAGCATGTAAAGGTGCACATAACCAAAATATCATCGAGTGTAATCCATCTCTGAAAATGAAAATACATCAACAAATAGGCTCTAGATGGCCTCTAGCATCCCAAAAAATCATGCTACAACAAATTGCTACATATCATCAAAATCATTACCTATCTTGGGATCTTTGTCATTAATATCACCCTCTAACAATTAACATAAGATAGAAAAAATGTAGCATGTCAAGTCAATATTTTGTTTGAGCGATGGGTACATTTTTAGTAGGGTCATGATAGAGGAGTTCGACAACCAATGTCACTAACATGAAGGTACATAGAGGGCTTGGTGCTCTTGACTAAATACGAGTCTCATACCCTAGTACATGACAAAATCCAATGGAAACATTGCAATCCCCCAATCCTGAAATCCTGAAAAACTGATAAGTTTGCTGGATTTTGAGTGAGATCTAAAATTCTACTTTCTCCATATGAAATCCAATGAGGTTGGAACAACTCTCAAACATCCCAAGTCATTTCATGGTAATGTTAAAAATTTAAGTAAAGGGATGAAAATGAAAGATAAAGGAGAATGTCACTCTTACTTTAAGAATTTAACATTACCATGAATTACATATCAATACTAGGGCCATAAGCTTGAATATTTGGCTACCCTACTCAAAAAATCGTGTTTCTTTGAAAAACAAATTGTGTTTGGAACATCTTTGCGACCAAAACATTCGTGAAAAAAAACAGGGAGTGAATTTTATTTTGCGGGAGCGCGCTCCCAGGTCGCTCCTAATTTTCTCGTACTTTGAGCGCGCTCCAAGAGCAATTCGAAGGGGGGGAGCTGCTCCCCCGCAACCCTATTCCCCCCTTAATGTTGAGTAGAGGACCAAATCTGCTGGAAGTATCACCAATATTGAGAGGGGGGATGAATCAATATTGGGTACTTTTGACAATTGTTTAAAACTTCAAGGCAACATGCACACAATACTTATCAACAACACATTAATTTATGCGCGAAACTTATCTTAAATAGTTTCAATATTTACAAGTACAAGCTTGAAGGAGGCAACAACTCCTTAGTTTACCAACACCTACTGGAAGGAGGAACCAACCCCCTAATTTAGAGTCTTCAACCTAAAGCAAGCTACAATACCCTTGCCTTGCTCCACCATACCACTCTTGCTTTAATAAAGAGAAATAAGGACTCCTATACTAGAGATATTGACACTCCCGCATACACTACAGAAGAGAAAGAGCTACAGCAATACCTGTTGTCTACTGCTGTTACAGATCATACCTTACCATTCCACCAAAACATACTCAAAAATACCTTCAAGATCAGTGTTTCAGGGGAGCCCGCCCCCCCCCCCCCGCTCCCACTCCTAAAGTGTGCTCCAAACATAAACGCTCAGGGAGTGACCCCGGCATCGCATTCCCGAATCGCTCCCGTTTGGGAACGGTTTTTGGAAGCGTGCTCCTACAAAAAAAATTCACTCCCTTATTTTTCTTTGTAAAAAAAAATCCACTCTGTTGTTCAACACCCTTGTAAAAGTATGCAACAAAGCTAATGTGAAGGAAAAGGGTTGGAACAACAAATCTTACATGCTCCCATTGTAAAACAACCTACACTAGTTCATATACTCATGTAAGAAAGCATCTCTACAATATTATGCCATGTGATGAAAATAAGATTGTCTGAGTCAAAACTTGTGACCAAGTGCTAGCAAAACATAGCAATAGATACAGAATAATACCCAGACACAATAAAATCCCCTCATACAAACAGAGGGTTGCCTTCGAGGGCAAAAAACCCTAAATTAACATAACTTCTACCGTCAGATCTTCCGCCTAATGAATGGTCGACCTTGACTACAAAATTACAATATTTTACAAGGCAATTTTCTGAAAATCCACCTGCAACAGTAGTGGTGGGGCAAGCCCCCCCACACCCCCACATTAAGTGTTAATTTTTACACTGATCTATGTTGTATTAATTACTTTACAGGGAGCCACTGCCACAACCCGAGAAACCTACAGACAATAAGAGGGATGCTACTTACCTTATAAGGTAAGAATCGCACCTATCCTGATTCCTACTGTATTTCAATAATAGGAGGGATACCACTTACCATAAATAGTAAGCATCGCACCTATCCTATTATCCGTTGATCTTCCCAACTTGACCCTCAAGATTCGGTGGTAGAACACTTGCATCTCTAGCTTGAGGAGGATGCCACTTACCATAAGTGGTAAGGATCGCACCTAACTCAAGCAGCCAGCACCCATTGGCCAGATGAGTGGGAAATACAGATGCAACTAGAGGATACTCTTGCAAATCCAAAGGTCACTCAACCCCAGGAGCTTTAAGGCTCAATTCCTCACCCTGGGAGCTCAAACAGGGGGGAAGACCATAGCTCGGTGTCCTTGATCAACCTGTACCCTTACTTAGGTGGGTCACATTCATCAATCCATGTTGCTCTGCAATCTGCTCATCATTCGAAAATATGATGAAGTCTCTCAACCCAATCATCATCGATGCATCCATATAATCTCATATCTCCGGAAGTATATCTCAGACCACAATCCTTCTTACGCTTGATCAATGGAAGCTCACTAATTGTCAACAATAGATCATCAATGTATAAAACCAAACTCAAATTCATACCTTGGACTAGTTTGAAATGGAGGTTCAGACCAGCGATGCTTCTTGTGAGTCCAAGCTTCACCGGGTAACTATCAATTCGGGCACACTAGGAGTGGGGAGCTTGTTTCACACCACATACTGCTTTCTTCAATCTGCAAATGTGACTCTTCATGTCCTGTACATCAAACCCCTGAGGTTGTGCAACACATACATCATCCTTCATAATTCATTCTTCGGCCATAGTACCCTTCCAGACTTGTTCTCTCACAGCTACTTCATTCTATTCAAAATTATCATCGGTCTTTATCTTGATAGAAGGGAATGGTCCCCTAGACTTCTATTTTTTTCAATGTCATAGCTTACTTTGATGAACGTGTCGAGGACCATTGCTAGAAGAGATCTTCCAAAGACTCTATATAGTCCTCCCATTCTAGATCCCAAGATAAAGGCATCTTTCATTCGAGATCCCTTCGGCCAGAAGAGGACCTTTCTGTTGACGAAGGCTACTCTCATTCCTTTGTCTTCCAAGGCAAAAATAGATATCAGGTTCTTCTTTAGTTCTGGAACATACATCACTACATGAAGAATAACAGATTTTCCATAGTCCAAATTTAATTTGACAGTACCAAAGCCCTTCATTGGATATGTGGTGAATAATCTTCAAACTTATCTCCCTCTCAACCAAATTTGAGAGGACCTCCTTATACCCAATAAGGTGTCTAGAAGCCTCACTATCCACCAACGAGCTATTGTATGAATCTGGAGAAGAAGGACTAGAAATGGTTGAAATAAGAAGGTATTCAGATTTACTAGTAGCTACATTACTTTCATACCTAGAGTTTCTTGACTTATTTTGAGTACGAGGACTCTCTTCGCGATCATCTGGAGTATCACTTCTTCTTCGATTGTCTCTCCCTCTTCTATCATCTCGCCTTCTTCTATCATCACTTCTTCCATCATTGCTTCTTCTATCATCATATATGTCAGTGTTGTAGCTTTCATTGGATCTTGGAGCATCTTTCCTTTTCGGACAGTCATGGGCATAGTGACAATGCTTGTGAAAATTGTAACATTCAATATCCCTTGATCTTCTATTAGAGTCCTTTGACTCAGGAGAGGGCCTATTTGAACCACATATCCTTCCTTTTCCCTTTTTCTTCTTATCTCGAGTAACAAATCTAGTGGGCTCTTCTTCTCCAAGATTACGAATTCTCCCTCTTAAAATCATCTTGGATTCTTCTTGAGTGAGCTTTCTAACAATTTCATCAAATGATGGGAAAATGTTGTTATCTCTTATGGTGTTAATGAAGGTTTACCGAATAGGAGGCAAACCTCTAAGGGTTACCACCACCAAGTCCTTGTTAGGCACGGTTTCCCCAACTCTCTGCAATTGATCTCTAAGACGAGACATCCTCATAAATTATGATATAAGATTGCACAGTCTCTCCTTTATTCATCTTCATGTCTTTCAGTTGATCTTTCAAGGTGATGATTTCATTCAAATTGTTGACTTCATACATGCTAGCCAGCTTATCATACAATTCCTGAGATTTTTTCAGATTTCCAACATAGCTATAATTTTCTTTGCTTTTAACTCACCTTTCTTGTACTTGTTCTTGGCAGCGGTGGGTACAGCTTCCGGGGGCTCGGGAACTTTTCCTTATATGTACTCCAAAACATCATTATCGTCTGATATGATTTCCAACCTGATCTTCCATGCAGCAAAGTTAGATGAGTCACCTAGCTTCTTGTTTTCCTTGAAGTAAGACGTAGACATCTTGACTTCATTAGATAGGCTCCTTCAACTTTCCAAATATGATTGCTTCAACTCTTGTATCTTTTGGATATTGTCCTTCACCTTAGCTCAAATACCATGTTAATTTTTACACTGCTCTATGTTGTATCAATTACTTCAGCCCAAATATAATTCTTCAATAGCAATCTTGTAAACAGTGATTAATACTTCCATTCATCAAAAGTAATTGAAGATAGAACAGTAAATGCAACGACAAATAGGAGACAATCAATACATCAACAAGAAACATCAGTTTGGTCAAAGACCAGGGAAAAACCCCACAAGGGGGAAAACCCTTTGTAATTCTTCATCTTTTAGATTGTCATAAAATGTTCAGCAAAGAGTACAATAGTCCAATTTCAACAATGAGTCAGTCAAACTTTGACTATAAATAGAGAAAAACCATAACCAATGAAAGATCATCCTCCAAAGCCAAATCTAGTCAACTGTTATAATCTACAATTCTGGTCAACAATCAACAGCAGTCAACATGCCCTAACCAAAGTTCATGGTCAAAATATGCCTCTAACAGCTCGGTCAATAGCCCATAAATTCAGCCTCCAATGCTGGTAAAAATTGGCCCAAAACAGTCAACAAAAGTCCATACAAACTTAGTCAAAAATCTGCACTTTTCTTTGTGGTCAAACCTACGGTCAACATCAGTCAAATAGCTCCAAATGCCTTGGTTTTTGTGCCAAAATATGCAGCCTAGAGAGACAGATACCCCAGAAAAATCGAAGTCGAACTCTCCTCCAAAGGTCAAAGTCAATGCTCGACAAAGTATGCAATTTTTCCTGTGGTCAAAACTACAGTCAAACTACCCAAAATTTCTCGATTTATGTGCCAATTAATGCAGCCTACAGAAACAGAATTTTCTGCCAATGGACAAAGTCAAACCATGCCAAAAACACCGAAGACAATGCTGGTCAAAGACTTCCAAACAGAAAAGTCAATGTTGCAGTCAAAGATGCCAAGGGACCTCGTACTTGTGAGAGAGAGAAGGTTGCCACAGACCTGTACGAACCGATCAACTTGAGAGAGAGAAGATGAAATGATGTATCGTGTTGTTCAAATGAGCATGAGGTCACTTGAATTTATATGCAACTTTGGAGAGGCAATTTGTTTTTCAGCCAACATTGACTATTTGTGCAATTGTGGGCTTCACTACAAGAATCCACTTTCCCATGTCTAAATCAAGTGCTTCAAAGGTCAAAATTGGTCCTCTCGAAAATAGGAATCTAGTCCCATGATTGGAATTTGTCACCAAGCTTCCAAATTAACACCCCCTCTCAGCTAGGGAGAAATTCCAACTACATCATGTAACCATCGCAAGTATCCTATCATCATATCATGTTCCATCTCTGCTCAACTCTATCTCCTGAAACATTCTCAAATCTAAAGAAGAATCATAGGGGAGCTTCAATGACCACCCTCTATCCATTAGGGAGCCACTGCAACCACCTAGAATAACTGCCAACATGGAACCAATGTTGCAAACGGGGAATCTTTGACACCAGGGAGCCAATGCTATGACCCAAGAAACCTCTGCCAACGAGGAGCCACTACTATGACCCGGGAAACCTCTGCCAACAGGGAGCCACTGCTACGACTCGGGAAACCTACAGACAATAAGAGGGATGCCACTTACCTTATAAGGTAAGAATCGCACCTATCCTATTGCATTTCAATAATAGGAGGGATACCACTTACCATAAACGGTAAGGATCGTACCTATCCTATTATCCATTGATCTTCCCAACTTGACCCTCAAGAGTCAATGGTAGAACACTTGCATCTCTAGCTTGAGAGGGATGCCACTTACCATAAGTGGTAAGGATCGCGCCTAACTCAAGCAACCAGCACCCATTGGCCAGATGAGTGGGAAATGCAGATGCCAACTAGGTTATACTCTAGCAAATCCAGAGGTCTCTCGGGCCTCAACCCCAGGAGCTCTAAGGCTCAATTCCCCGCCCTGGGAGCTCAAATAGGGGGAAAGAGCATAGCTCAGTGTCCTCGATCAGCCTGTACCCTTACTTAGGTGGGTCACATTCATCAATCCATGTTGCTCTACAATTTTCTCATCATTCGAAAGTATGACGAAGTCTCTCAACCCAATAATCATCGATGCATCCATAAATCTCATATCTCTGGAAGCATATCTCATACCACAATCCTTCTTATGCTTAATCATTGGAGCCTCATTACCTATCAAGAATAGATCGTCAATGTATAAAACCAAAAACAAAGTCATACCTTGGACCAATTTGAAAGGGAGGTTCAAATCGGCACTACTTCTTGTGAGTCCAAGCTTCACCAGCTAACTGTCAATACAGGCATACCAGGAGTGGGGAGTTGATCACACCACATAATGCTTTCTTCAATCTGCAAATGTGAGTCTTCATGTCCTGTATATCAAACCCCTGAGATTGTGCAACACATACTTCTTCCTTGAACCTTTCAACGCTTCCATCCACTTCATACTTCAACCAGTATAGCCATTTTAAAGGTGCACCATCCCATACTGTTGAGAACTCAATAGGGCAATGAATACGTTAATTCTCTTAACATGGTAACTATTTTTGTTATCTTTCATCGTTATAATGCCAATGTGCAATACATCAAACAGCTACCAAAACAAAGTATATAGGCTATAAGCCAAGGCCAAAACTGCTCCTCTTGAGGGGAAAAACTGTAAATATCTTCTTTGCTTAGATCTTTCAATTGACGAACACCATGAACTAGAGAAAATACCCTCCAAGATCAAGTCTACCATGGCCTTTTGTTGCAATATCTTCGACCTCCCAGTAGATCTGAAATTCTGCTCCCCAGCAACTGCTGCAACTGTTGTTGCTTCTCTAGGAGACTTCGATCTCCCTTTAATAGCCTTCCTCTTGACTTCGCTTGCCTTGTCTTGAGTCTTAGGGATACTAAGATGCCCTAAGGGACCTTCACTTGCCTTCCCTTCTCTCCTGCTTCCAAAATCGAACCACAAGAGATCCCAGCACAGAAACCCTAACTTCGATCTTCCCAAGAGAGATAGATAAGGCCCAGAAACACTTTGACTTCTTCGACTTCCTCTTCTTCGTACTTCCTTCTTTGACTTCTTCTTCTTTTGCTTCTTCGCATAAGAGATGAATGAGTGAGTGATCCAAGTGAAGAACGAGTTCCTTTATATATAGCCTTCTTCAAGGGTGGACGTGGCTCTTCATGTTGGCCGACTTGACAACTCATTAGGCCAACTTGATCTTGGAAGTATTTTGACACTTTAAAGACAATAATTTTTTCTTTGCAATTTCCAATGTGCCCATAGGGTCTTCAATATATGACAATGACTCTTATACCTAGGACAAACCCTAGAAGCACTCAATGGGTGCTTGACCTATAAAATAAAAGAACTTGAGCACAAAACCCATGCTCCAATAACTTCTTTTCATTTTATATTTACAAGAATACATTTCATACTTATGAAGACCGAACCTAGTTACACATTTTTCAACACTCCCTCTTAACTAGGGAGGTATTCATAAGAGGTACATGGTCATTCTCAATCTGAAGATATCTCATAAGAAGAGTCGCATTGGTAACCCATCTGCCTAGCATCATATTAACCATCATTGTCACATAGCAAGGCCTTGACTAGCAGCTCTATCTCTCCACAGGATCAGAGCACAATGTTGGTGAGACCAATGATATATAGACACCATCATCATTGTCCCCCAAGGTACATACTCCACCCAGGTGTTCACTAAGTATGACCTTCCATTGGACTATTCTTGTCTTGGGTAGCTAATCCTCAAAGAATACCAGTCAACAACTACTCTTATCTTGAATTCCCTACCACATTCTCAAAAAGTATCGAATGCCAGATGGTTACCCAATCCTCCATTCTTTCTTCCCAAGTGAAGACAAGAATGTAGTGTCTATCTCTCCCTCTCAATTAGGGAGGTCAAATCAACCAAACCAAGCTTGTCACTTAAGTATACAAGCTTTTTGTTCGGAAGTGATTTCGCCAATATCTCAACAAACCGTTCATCAGTGGAGATATACCATAGCTGCAGCACACCATTTTGTATTAGCTCTTGAATATAGTGATATTTGTTGTTGATGTGCTTTGTCTTTCCATGAAACATTGGATTCTTATACAAACAAATACAACTGGTGTTATCACAAAGTATCATTGTAGGGTTCATCAGTCCTTCGAACAAGTCGGATAACAACTTTCTTAACCATACTACTTCTCTGCTTACTTCACATGCTACAACATATTCAGCCTCAACGCTACTCAAAGCAACGGTGTCTTACTTTATGCTCATCCATGAGACCATGGAGGATCCTCAACTAAAACATCCTCCCGTAGTGCTTCTTCCATCCTGTTCACTGCCTCCCCAGTCGAAATCTGTATATCCAATCAATTGGTCATCATTCCTTCTATCATATTTCAAATAGTAGTTGTGGTTCGTCACAGATATCTTAGAATATGCTTTGCTGTTATCCAATGATCATGCTTTGGCGCCACTTGGAATTGACTAAGTACTTTTACTGCAAAACATATGTTTGGTCGAGTATTCACCAAGTACATCAATGAGCCAACAAGTTGTCTATACCTGAAAGGAACCCCAGGCTTGATTTGGAACTCCTTAGTCTCTTCATGTTTGTGATCATTGGAGTGGTCATGGGTTTACATTCCATCATGTCGAATTTCTTTAAAATCTCGATCACATACTTTCCTTGACCCAAATAGATTTCATTTGGTCCTTACCAAACTTCTAGTCCCAAATAGTAACGCATATGCCAAAGATCCTTCATGTCAAATTATGTTGCCAATTGCTTCCTGCATTCTTCAATTCGACCTTCTACAACTGTCAAGAGAAGATCATCATGCCCTTGGTGCTTGCTTGAGGACATATAATGCTTTCTTCAATCTGCAAACATATGCCTTCCTATATTTGACTTCAAATCCCAAGGGTTGTTCTATATAGACTTCTTCATCTATGGTGCCATTCAGAAATGTAGTCTTGACATCCATTTGGTGGATGTTCCATCCAATCGATGCTGCCAGAGAGATTAATGATCGAATCATTGTATATCTTATTGTTGGAGCAAATGTTTCTTCATAGTCGATGCCTTCAGGTTGAGAGAAACCTTTCATACCGGAAGGATCCAGCTTCTTTCTTTTGTCCTTTGGTATATGAATGTACACAGGACATCCAAAGATCTGGAGATGATCTACAAACAGCGTCTTTCCAGTGAACACTTCTTCAAGAGCCTTGTTATCTAGATATTTGTGCCGACATCGATTTTGAATGTAGATCGTTGTCTTTGTTGCCTCTCCCAACAGAAACTTAGGCAGATCTTGATCATGTAACATTGATTTTACACTTTCTTCAATAGATCTATTCTTTCTTTCTACAACTCCTTTTTGTTCAGGATTGTATGTGACTATCAACTCCCTCTTAATCCCAGACTCCTTACAGAATGCTATAATCTCTTTGGATGTATATTCTCCTCCATTATCAGATCTTAGTATCTTGATTCTTATTTCTGTAAGATTCTCCACTTCAGCCTTGAATTCATGAAATTTTGTAAATACTTCATCCTTGGTTTTCATTAAGTAAACCCAGGGCTTTCTTGAATGATCATCTATAAATGTGACATAGTATAGATGGCCTCCAAGAGATTTTGGAGTCATAGGGCCACACACATCAGAGTGAATGAGATCCAAGATTTCTTTCAACCATGAAGAATTGCTTCCAAATAGTCTCTTGGTATTCTTTCCCAAAGCACATCCCTTGTAGACACCTTCATGATCTTCCTTTAGATTTGGGATTCCATCTACTATGGAACTTAAAGTTGGAAGTATTTTGAAATGTAGATGACCAAACCTTCGATGCCAAAGTTCACATGGACTAATCTCAGTGTGAACTAGGGCTTGGTTTACAAGAGATATTAATTTGTAAACCATTCCTTCTCAGATACCAATAACTTTAGATTGATCTAAGCTTGAGTCTTTTCCCCAAACATCTACTTTGCCATCAATGAAGGCTACTCTAATCTTCTAAACTTGAAATAGAAAGTAATTTTTTGTGCAAAACTGGAACAAATAGAATGTTGTTGAGGTGGATGTTGCTTCCATCTTCGAGTTTTATGGAAGTTGATCCAATGCCCTTCACGGGATAGCTTTTTCTTGTCTCCAAGTTCCACAGAGTAAGCGAATTTTCCTTTTGATAAGTTCTTCAATCAGTTGGAGTGGCCAGTCATGTGTCTTGATGCACCACTATCAATTACCTAGATGTCTTCGTCTTGGAATGTACCAGAGAGAGCCAAAAAGAGACCTTCATCCCTTTCATTGATTGATGCTTTCTTTGAAGAGAATAAGAAATTCCATGCTTCCTCGATACCCTTCTTGAGTTGGCTTGCAATTTTATTGATGACCTTCTTTATTGTAGAATAGATCTTCATGATGCCCTTAGAGAACCAAACCTTTGATACCATGTTGAGAATTCAATAGGGCAACGAATATGTTAATTCTCTTAACATGATAATTGTTTGTGTTATCTTTTACTTATTAGCTTTGTTCGTTGCTATGCCAATGTGCAATACATCAAACAACTACCAAAACAGTAAGAACAGTGACACAATATATAGGCTATAAGCCAGGGGCCAAAACCTCTCCTCTTGAGGGGAAAATCTCTTCTTTGCTTAGATCTTTCAATTGACGAATACCATGACCTAGAGATTCAGACAAATACCCTCTAAGATCAAGTCTACCACGGCCTTTTGCTGCAATACCTTCAACCTCCCAGTAGATTCGAAATTCTGCTCCCCAACAACTGCTACAACTGTTGTTGCTTCTCTAGGAGACTTTGATCTCCCTCTAATAGCCTTCCTCTTGACTTCGCTTGCCTTGTCTTGAGTCTTAGGGCTACTAAGATGCCCTAAGAGACCTTCGCTTGCCTTCCCTTCTCTCTTGCTTCCAAAATCTAACCACGAGAGATCCCAGTGCAAAAACCCTAACCTCGAACTTCCCAAGAGAGATAGATAAGGCCCAGAAACACTTCGACTTCTTCGACTTCCTCTTCTTCGTGCTTCCTTCTTTGACTTCATCTTCTTCTACTTCTTCGCATAAGAGATGAGCGAGTGAGTGATCCAAGTGGAGGACGAGTTCCTTTATATAGAGCCTTCTTCAAGGGTGGACGTGGCTCTTCATGTAGGCCGACTTGACAGCGCATTAGGCCGACTTGACAGCGCATTAGGCCGACTTGATCTTGGAGGTATTTTGACACTTTAAAGACAATTTTTTCTTTGCAATTTACAATGTGCCCATAGGGTCTTCAATATATGACAATGACTCTTATACCTAGGGCAAACCCTAGAAGCACTCAATGGGTGCTTGACCTATAAAATAAAAGAACTTGAGCATGAAACCCATGCTCCAATAATAATAATAACTTCTCTTCATTTTATATTTACAAGAATACATTTCATACTTATTAAGACCGAACCTAGTTACACATTTTTCAACATATACATCATCCTTCATAGTTGATTCTTCAGCCATAGTACCCTTCCAGTCCTGTTCTCTCACAGTTACTTCATTTTGTTTGGAATTATCATCATTCTTGGTCCTGATAGAGGAGAATGGTCCCCTAGACTTCTCTTTATTTCAGTGCCATAGGTTACATTGATGATAAGTGTCAAGGACCATTGCTAGAAGAGGTCTTCCAGAGACTATATAGTCCTCCCATTCTAGATCCCAAGATAAAGGCATCTTTCATTCGGGATCCCTTCGGCTAGCAAAGGACCTTTCCATTGATGAAGGCTACTCTCATTCCTTTGTCTTCCAAGGCAGAAATAGATATCAAGTTCTTCTTTAGTTTCGGAACATACATCACTCCATGAAGAATAACGGATTTTCCATAGTCCAAATTAAATTTGAAAATACCAAAAGCCTTCATTGGATACGTGGTGTTGTCCCCAAGAATAATCTTCAAACTCGTCTCCCTCTCAACCAAATTTGAGGGCTTCCTTGTACTCTATGAGGTGTCTAGAAGACCCACTGTCTACCAGCCAACTATTGTATGAATCTGGAGGAGAAGAACTAGAAAAGGCTAAAATATGAATGTATTCAAATTAACAAGTAGATATGTTAATTTCATACCTGGAGTTTCTTGACTTATTTTGAGTACGAACACTGTCTTCACGATCATTCGGAGTATCTCTTCTTCTTCGATTGTCTCTCCCTCTTCTATCATCTCGCCTTCTTCTATCACCACTTCTTCTTCCATCATTGCTTCTTCTATCATGGTACCTCTTGTTGTTGTAGCTTCGATCGGATCTTGGAGCATCTTTCCTTTTCGAACAATCACGAGCATAATGACCATGCTTGTGACAATTGTAACATTCAATATCCCTTGATCTTCTATTAGAGTCCTTTAACTCAAGAGAAGGCCTATTCGAACCAAATGTCCTTCCTTTTCCCTTTTACTTCTTATCTCGAGTAACAAGTGCAACTGGCTCTTCTTCTCCATGCTTATGAATTCTCCCCCTTGAAATCATCTTGGATGCTTCTTGAGTGAGCTTTCCAAAAAGTTCATAAAATGACGGTAAAATGTTGTTATTGCTTATGGTGTTAATGAAAGTTTCCCAAATACAAGATAGACCTCTAAGGGTTACCACCACCAAGTCCTTGTGAGGCATAGTTTCTCCAACTCTCTGCAATTGATCTCTAAAATGAGATATCCTCATAATGTAAGATTGCACAATCTCTCCTTTATTCATCTTCATGTGTTTCAGTTGATCTTTCAAGGTGATGATTTCATTCAAATTGTTGAATTTCACTGGTTAGGGCATGTTGCCAGCTAGCTAATCATACATTTCCTTAAGACTTTTTCAAATTTCCAACATAATTAAGTAAATGATCGTTTAAACCATCAGCTATCATTTTCTTTGCTTATAACTCACCTTTCTTGTACGTGTTCTTAGTGGCGGCGGGAGCACTTTCTGGGGCTCAGGAACTTTTCCTTGTATGTACTCCAAAACATCATTGTCCCTTGATATGATTTCCAACCTAATCTTCAATGCAGCAAAGTTAGATGAGTCACCTAGCTTCTCATTTTCCTTGAAGTAAGAGCTAGACATATTGACTTGATTAGATAGGCTCCTTCAACTTTCCAAAGATGATTGCCTTAACTCGTTTCCTTTGGGCTTTTTCCTTCACCTTAGCTCTGATACCATGTTAATTTTTACACTGCTCTATGTTGTATCAATTACTTTAGCCCAAATTCAATTCTTCAATTAGCAATCTTTTAAACAGTAATTAATACTTCCATTCGTCAACAGTAATTGTAGACAGAACAGTAAATGCAACGACAAATAGGAGACAATCAATACATTAACAAGAGACACTGATTTGGACAAATACCATGGAAAAACCCCACAAGTGGGAATACCCTTTGTAATTCTTCTATTAGAATGTCATAAAATGTTCAGCAGAGAGAGTACAATAGTCCAATTTCAACAATGGGTCAAAGTCAAACTTTGACTATCAATAGAGACAGCATACCAATCAAAGACGATCCTCGAAAGTCAAATCTGGTCAAATGTTATAATCTGCAATCCTAGTCAACAGCAGTCAACATGCCCTAACCAGTCAAAGTCAGGGGTCAAAACCTGCCTCTAACAGCTCGGTCAATAGCCCATAAATTCGGCCTCCAATGCTGGTAAAAATAAGCCCAAAACAGTCAACAAAAGTCTAGTCAAACTTAGTCAAAAATCTGCACTTTTTCTGCTGTCAAACCTGTGGTCAACAGCAGTCAAATAGCTCCAAATGCCTCGGTTTTTGTGCCAAAATATGCAGACTAGAGAGACATAAATACCGCAGAAAAATTGAAGTCAAGCTCTCCTCCAAAGGTCAAAGTCTGCAATTGTTCCTGAGGTCAACTCCAATCAAACTGCCCAGAATTTCTCAGTTTATGTGCCAATAAATGCATCCTGCAGAAATAGAATTTTCCTCCAAAGGAAAAAGTCAAACCATGCCAAAAACACCCAAGTCAATACTTGTCAGAGACTTCGAAACAGAAAAGTCAACACTGCAGTCAAAGATGCCAAGAGATCTCACACGTGTGAGAGAGAGAAAGTTGCCTCAGACTTGTAGGAACCAACCAAATTGAGAGAGAAGATGCAATGATGTGTTTTGTTGTTCAAATGAGCTCGAGGTCACTTGTATTTATATGCATCTTTGGAGGGGCAATTTGTCCTTAGGTCGACCTTGACTATTTGTGCAACTGTGGACTTCACTTCAAAAAGACACTTTCTCATGTCCGAATCAACTGCTTCAAAGGTCAAAGCTCGTCCTCTCGAAAAGAGGAATCGAATGCCATGATTAGAATTTGTCACTGAGCTGCCAAATTAACATCAAGGACTGGGATCCAAAGGCAACCGAAACAAGACCTATGAATCGAGATGTTGTAACTTGTGGACCTATGGTTAATGAAGATTACAACTACTAGATGATTGTTGTTATATGGTTTAATCCATGCTTTTATGGTTTTTATAACTAATTCATCATTCTAAATGTTTTTGTTGACATATGTGCATCAAAAAAATATAAAAATATTTATTATATAAAAAGCGCTCCCAAAATCGCACCCAACCCTGGAAGCTTCTGAAAATTGTCGCTCCCCGCTACCACATCCACTCCTGCTTCCAAGCAGCCTTGTTCAGTATAGGTGCCCTCAACCCAGGTGATGCTGCCTTCTTCCAATAACTGAAATTTCCGTTAAAAGGGCTCAATCTGCTCCAAATATAGGTGTGGTTTCCTGTTCTCCAAGGTGCAGCCTTGTAACAGCTTGCGGCCAATCCTAAAGAGGGCTCAGCCACTCCTCTTTCACCTCCAATATGGATCTGCCTTGCTCTTAAAAGTTGTGCCCTTCAAGAGAAACAACTCAGCCGGCAATATAGTGATGAAATACTCCAATACAAGTTGTTCTAAGGCTGTCATTCTCCTCTCAAAAAATCAGCCCCACAAAACAGTCCTCAAAGCAGTCTAAAAACAAGCCTACAAACCCTTAAACATGTGCAAAAAATGTTCCCCAATAAAATCACTTCAAATCAACTCTTTTTGACTTCTAGTTCATGAGCTATGAACCTTACAAATCCTTTTATCCTACGCTTCTTTTTAACAGATCCAAATTGTTACTCAAGCAAAGTACTTGAATGCCTGCTTATATATAGAGCTCTTTGGAATGAAGGGGTGCATCTTTTCAAAAGGGTGTGACTCTTTAAATTATTTTTGTGGGCCGACCTGACTTTTGGGGAAATAATATATAAACTATAAAATTCATTTCTCCTCAATCGTGAGGAGTTAGTGTTGAATTTTCCTTGTACCTCAGATCTGGGCTATGTCTAAACTAGAGCATAGACACACTGAATATACACAACATTATAAACACTTTGTGAAGCGGAAATATAATAGCAGTGAAAACAATTAACTACACAGATTTTGTACGCCCAAATATCGACCTTGATTAGTCCATTAATAAAAAATCAATAGGGATCTTGTACTAGGGATCATGGCCCTTCATAAAAACCTGATACTGTTGATTTGGGGTAGCATCAGATGTGCTCTCGCCATGAAAATTGGTAGAGAGGCTAAAGCACATGAGATCTCCAAGACCCATAAATGGTTTGGGGAAATTCCACCCAGTTAGAAAGATATTAAAATAATTAATATTTTTAATGGAGTTCCAAGTCTAAACTTAGGAAAATTAATATATTAATGGGTATTAATATAAAACTGGGTGAAAATGTTCTAAAAGACATGGATCAAGCCAAATCTAATCTTAGCCGTTGATTAGAGATTTAATCTCGGCCATTGAAGACTCAACAAGAAAAGTATAAGATGAGGCTTAAGGGTCAGTTGGAGAGACACAAAGATTGATCAGTCAGTTTGATTTTTGGAGCGGGTTTCGCTGAGAAAAATCAAACAAGTGATCTAAGCTGCAACGAGGGGCAATGAGTGCATTGCAGAGAGGCAGAGATAGTGACGAAGGACCAACACAAAGGCAGAGGAAGCTACATAGAGGCAGAGGAGGCTACACAGAGCCAGCAGGAGCCATGCAGAGGGTCCGAGTGACTGCGCAGAGGCTAGCACAGACTGCGTGGGTGACTCAAAAGGCCAAACAGCTAGCACAAAGCAGCAGTAGCCTCACGCAGGAGGTTTCAGAGTGACACAGAGGCCAGGAGGGCTGACGCAGAGCCTTAGAGAAGCGTTGGAGAGATTTTTGTGGAGCAAACTTGCTAAATATCTACTTCCGAAGAGAGGTATTACAGCCACATAGATATCTCTGCTGGGTGAGCCAATTTGGCACCCTAGTTGTACTCAAGAAAGTTGCTTAACAATAAAACCCTCAGAACTGCTGCACCAGTTTTCCCAAGTTGGGTTTTTCCAGGATCAATTGTCCAAAAAAAAACGGTGTCCCTTGTGTGTTGGTCTGTTATTTTCAATTGATGATCTGCAGATGCTTGAGACTGCATTTGTGTTTATTTTCAGTATTATATGGTTAAATAACTTGTTAAGAAATAAACAAGTAGGTGAAATAAACCAAATAATGCAGGAAGAATTTCTGATGTGTTAAACTTAGAAATTTCAACACGGTATCAGAGCATTGCAGATCACAGGAGAGCTGAAGGCACTAGCTAAATCAAAAAATTTGCAGCTAGAACAATTGTCTCGAGAGACAGATTTGTTCCTAAGCAAAAGGCAGCAATGAAGGAGGGATGCAGAGGGCCTGCATCATCATTTCGAGCCAGATAAAGGGCCAGCGCAGAGGCAAAGAGAGGCAAAAGAGGCTCACGAAGAGCCACATCATCCTACTCAGTCAAGTAGGCTTGATGCAGTTGGCCAGAAGAGCGATTCAGCTTTGCTGGGATTGAGCAGAACTAAGAGGCTCAATTTCTTCAGTTGTTGGGGCCTAGGGAACTGTGCGCAGATTGTGGATTGGGAAACTGGTTGGGTGTTTTTGTACCTAACAGGATAGAACCAAGGTAGAGGGAGCCGCTGCCTTGAGGGATTTCTAACCAAGAAATCTAGATCCGAGTTGCAAGTGCAAAGAGGATCAAACAGGAGCAGTTCAACAGTTGGCAGGAGGATTTCCAAGAGGAAAATCGAGACTCAGAGGGAGTCTAGGAGATAACTTCCAGGAGGAAAGTCGGGACTCAGAGGGAATCCACAAGAAGAGCGGAGATGGCAATGAACGAACTGAGGGATCAGGGCAGGTTGGACGGGGCCTCCAACTTTGTCATCTGGAAGGCTAGGATCCTGTCTATTCTAGATATGACATCGCATCAAGGGCTTCACCTTGAGAACTGTGGCTACCCAATTGACCCCGCTGAAAATGAAAGGTATGACAATGCAATGGCCAAGGCAAAACGCATAACCCTTGATGGGGTCAAGAATCATGTAGTTCAGCATATTGCTGAGAAGAACACGGCAAAGGAAATATGGGATACCTTGACGACATTGTATGAGGGCACTTCCGTGCAGAGGAACATGCTATTAGAGAATCAACTACGGTCATATCAGATGCAGAAGGGGGAGCAGATAGATCTATACCTCAGCAAGTTGTAGGAGATTCAGGACCAACTTACTTCTATAGGGGCCACGCCGGATCAGGAATTCATGGTGAGGATTTCCCTGAATGCAGTCTCTGAAGCATTTTGGGCAGAGCTAATCTTCCAGGATGGGAAGAGATGTGGGTAGCTCTTCGCCAAGAAGAGATCAGACAGTTGACCAAGGCGGGAAGTAGTAGCAAAGGAGGTCAAATCAAGAAAGAGGAGGAGGATGCAGCGCTAACATCTGTGGGACAGCAGGGGAAGAGAAAGAAGGACATCTCCAATATAAAGTGCTTCCATTGTGGGGAGCTAGGTCATTATGATACCTAGTGTCCCAGCAAGAAGAATAAGGGAGAGACTTCTGACTCCAAAACAACTCCGGCTAAGGCGGAGAAAGAAGTTGAGACAGATGACGACTATGCCATGAGTGCTCATGCACCTCTAGAGAAGAGGTGGGGTGATATCGAGTTGTAGTCAGGAGGACTACAGAAGATGTGGGGCAGGATCCTTGAGGTACCCAAACTCTTAGATCATATCCAGCTACGAGAGCCCCGAGAGACAGTAGCAGGATGACGAGTGTCGATAGAAGCAAGATGCGGATGGAGCGACAAGGTAGTGCTAGAGTGCAGTGGTCTGAGGCGGCGGTGGGGGTTGCAGCAGTGCGAGAGGCACAAAGATAGTTGCAGCAGTGCAACAAGGCACAGAGGTGGTTGCAAAAGTGCGAGAGGCACAAAGGTGGTTGCAGCAGTGCAAAGGCAACAAAGGGAGCATAGGATAGCAACAGAGGGAGTACATGATAGCAACAGAGGGAGCTTCAACATCAGGGGGCTTCTAGCCTAACAAGGATGTCAGCAGTTGGGAAGATCAGTTACTTCTCAGTAGCTGAGTTGCAGTGCAGCAATTAACAATGGTAGTGCTATGGGCAGCACGATGCAACATGATGAGAGAGAGTTACAGTGCAGATGCAGTGTTGGGATGAAGGACCAACAGCAGCATGGATGTAGAGGGAGCTGCAGTACAGATGTAGCAGTGGCAGTGGCAGAGGGTAGCGGTACAAGCGGCAGCAATGCATAGGATGTTGAGCAGCAGGCCAAGCATCAGCACAAGTACCAATGTCGGATGATCAACATGATATTCAGTAGTGGAGTATTACTAGAGCACATTCCTCGCTAAGAGGGAGTGTTGATTTGGGGTAGCATCGGATGTGCTCTAGCCATGAAAATTGGTGGACATGCTAAAGCACATGAGATCTCCAAGACCCATAAATGGTTTGGGGAAATTCCACCCAGTTAGAAAGATATTAAAATAATTAATATTTTTAATGGAGTTCCTAAGTCTAAACTTAGGAAAATTAAAATATTAATGGGTATTAATATAAAACTGGGTGAGAATGTTCTAAAAGACATGGATCAAGCCAGATCTAATCTTAGTCGTTGATTAGAGATTTAATCTTGGTCATTGAAGACTCAATGGGAAAAGTATAAGAGGAAGCTTGAGGGTCAGTTGGAGACACACCAAGATTGATCAATCAGTTCGATTTTCTGGAGCGGGGTTTGTTGAGAAAATTCAAACAAGTGATCTAAGTTGCAACGAGGGTCAGTGAGTGCATAGCATAGAGGCAGAGATAATGTTGAAGGACCAACGCAGAGGCAGAGGAGGCTATGCAAAGCCAACAAGAGCCACACAGCGGGCCAGAATGACTGTGCAAAGGCTAGTAGGGCTTGCGTGGGTAACACAGAAGGCTAGAGAGCCAACACAGAGCAGCAAAAGGCTAACGCAGGGGGTTTCAGAGTGACGCAGAGGCCAGGAAGGCTGACGCAGAGCCTTAGAGAAGCGTTGGAGAGATTTTTGTGGAGCGGACTTGCTGAATATTTGCTTCCGAAGAGAGGTATTACTGCGAGATAGATATCTCTGTTGGGTGAGCCAGTTTGGCACCCTAGTTGTACTCAAGAAAGCTCCTTAATAATAAAACCCTCAAAACTACTGCATCGGTTTTCCCAAGTTGGGTTTTTCCGAGGACGATTGTCCAAAAATAACAGTGTCCTTTGTGTGTTTGTCTGTTATTTTCAGTTGATGATCTGTAGATGGTTGAGGCTGCATTTGTATTTATTTTCAGTATTTATATGACTAAATAACTTGTTCAGAAATAAACAAGTAGGTGAAATAAACCAAATAATGCAGGAAGAATTTCTGTTGTGTTAAACTTAGAAATTTCAATAGATACAACTACTATACATAGTATACAAAACTAGGGTTTAAGATCTAATCCATCAGATCTACGTATGCCCAACACAACAAGAACAAATACTTTACTTGTACTTTTAATTCTAATTTTCATCGCTTACCAAATTCACGCACTGATTACTTGCTCAATCACACCAAATCAATTAACAACTATCAGACCTAAAGACACATCACGAACACTTAACGACATATTGATCCATATCTTTCAATTTTGCCGAAATCATCATATAATGGAAATTATACAAAACTAGGGGTTAATATCTACATCTGCCCAACACAACAAGAACAAATACTTGACTTACTTGTTGTAGCACTTCCCTCACTTCTAGCCCTTTCTATCCTCTATTGGAAATATTGAGGGGGGGCTTATCAGTGTTTCACTTCAATTAGTTAATTTAAAATTCAGGGAGCATTAATTATCATTAGCATTAGATCAAAACATAAATCAACAACACCATTCAACAATGCACAACTTCAAAAACAGTACACGAGATTTTTAGGTGGAAACCCTTCTGGGATAAAAACCGTCAAACGCTTTTAATATAGACCTATAATGATTACATCAATAAGAAGCTCCAACTTCCAAGATTCTCCAGCAACAACTGGAAGGAGGCTCCAACCTCCTGATTTATCATCTCCAACTAAAAGGATGCTACAACTCCCTAATTTACTAGTTCCAATTGGACGGATACTCCAACAGCCTGTTTTTATCAACTCCAACTAAAAGGGTGCTCCAACACCCTGATTTACTAGCTCCAACTGGAAGGACACTCCAACGTCCTTGTTTTATCATCTCCAACTTAAAGGATGCTCCAACACCTTGCACGGGCTCCAACCTACACTACCACCATTTATCGCCCTGAAGTGTTCTCAAGCTCCAACTTGAAGGAGACTCCAATCTCGCCTTGCACCACCTTACCACCCTTAAGATAGAAGAGAAAGAATAGGATTGATCATTGCCCAACACTTGATCACTATACAATACAACCACTGCTCTAATCAATGTCCAAGCACATCAAGTCATCTACTCAACAATAACATGTCAAGCCCTAGCAGCATAGTAGCAACATGAATATCACAGTGTAACACTTTCTCTGTTCACCCAACAGCTCAACAGTAACCCTACATAAATCAAATACATCTTTGTCAAAGCATCAAAAACTACTCCGTCATCATCAACGTATAAAGGCACAATAGCTCAGTCATACATCTCTCAGATTAGCAGCAATCATATAAGCCCTCACTCATCAAAATATGCTCTCCTCAAGACAAACACATTCAATAAGAAACTCAATCAGCTCACAAAACTCCCAACTCATCAAACTATGTCTCAACTTATTGTGCTCATCTCATGACAATTAGTAGCATTACAACAAATCTGCTCTTAATATAGACTCTGTCCTCAAATATCAAAACAAAAGCATGTCAACAACAATTATTTTGACACAAAACCCTCTACCCAACTCTCACACCACTTTACAATTGTGATTCAAACCTTTTCACAATATTGATATACATTCAAGCCTTATCCATGTACATCTGACAATATATGACAAAACATTGCCTGCAACCAACACTATTAGCATGTATAGTACTTTCCCTCTACCATTGAACTCATACAATTAACACCCACATTCTTCCTTTGTCCATCTTAGCACTACCTTTAGCAATATGCTCTGTTAAACCTTTGCCATAAGTATCTTTACCTTAGATCCAGCCCTCAGATTCTGAGCTCACGGGTTAGGTTCATCACCAGATCACTCTTCATAATGCCAAACATACTCTGCAATACACCAGATGGCATCACCCATGTATTCAGGTTGTTCGTTTCACGCTATTCGCATTGCATTATAAAATATGAGACAGATTCCAAGCATAGATCACACTTTATTTCAAGAGAACATTGTTAAAGGCTCATTCGTATGGCCTTTACAAGTTTGATCTCACTACTCATAATATTGGTCGGTTTCTACCGACATACCATTGCATCATTATACAAGCATTAGATATTAGATAGGTTTTATTTTTATAAATAGTCGCTCAGTGATCCACGTGATCATGGTCATCGCTCAGCTCCAATCACTCTGTAATCATAAATACTTCTGACAATAGATAGCCACATAATATTAGATCTATAATGCCAACCTATAAATGAATACAAACAATTGGCCTCTAAAGCACACAAGGTATCTAACTATTACACTAATCATTCAAGCTAGGTCGCATTAATTTGATTCACACTACATGTGTAGGGGTGGATCAGACTGCACCATTGTCTCTCAACTTGCACCACAACTACCAGTAAGCAACACACTTTAGGCATAGCGATGTTATTCTGCCATTGATCTAGTCTCAGGACACAGGCAACAAAGCATACTCGGGTAGGTACTCACAATCTTACGCTAGCATTAACATGTGCATTTCATTGTATATGCAAATCGAATTATGTCTTCAGAACACAGATTACAACATAGGACCATATGCGCATAACAAGATGATCATATTTGTTGCATAGTATGACACTACTAGTTGCCAATGATCTTATACACGTATGCTGGTTGGAAATACTAAGAGGGTGGGTGAATCCGTATTTCTTCAATTAGCATTTTTTAAATCTTTCAGAGCATTAGTTAATCTTCAATTATTATTAATGTTTATGCAGTAAAAACATAAACAATATAACACATTAGGCACAAGAATTTTAGGTGGAAAACCCCCTCTAAGTCAAAAACCACCGAACGTTTTTCTAATAAATTCTTTAATCTCCATCGCCAATGAAATAAAGGTTAAAACTTCCTAGAATTCTAGAAAGCATTCTTCTCCAGCTCCCACTGGAAAGACACCCCAACAACCTAGTTTCTTTAGTAGTCAACTGAATGGATGCCCCAACATCCTAGACTGACCTACCATCTTGAAGTGTTCACAGGTTCCAACCTATAGGTGACTTCATGCACCTGCCTAGCACCTCCCTGCCACCCTATAACGACAGAAAGTAAATACAAAAGTGTGGACTCCCGTACCAGGGACAATGACCCACGTTACAATGATATTATCATATTACAATGATTTTCTTTGACTAACTGACACACTAGGACTTAACCCTTGTCCTGACAAACTAAGAACCCTTGTTCCAACGACAAACTAAAGCCCTTTTCCCAAAACAAATTTTCCTTCTTCAACTCTAGGCAATGACATAAATTCCTACAAATGTGGGCTCCCTTACAAGGGATACTAACCCATTTACAATGACATATAATGTTTGATAAATACACCGACTCTTGGACAAACTACTTACAAGACTTACAATGTTTATACAATGACTTGTTTAATGACCTGTCTCTTCTGCCTTGTTGCTGATTTTAAACTTGGTGATGAAACCAATGTATCTGATGTACTACAACACTGAGAGATGCCAATCTTTTGCACTGTCCCACAACGATCTGTCCTTTAATAATATGTTTATACTATCCTTGATGATGAAGTTGTACTGAACTGAAGACAGTCCTGTAGGTCACACTGTTTGATGTCTTGCTGCCTTATTTGATGTCACTGGTGGACGTTATCTTCATGTAACTGTTCTATTGCAGCAGTTGAGGGTGCTTGAATTATGTTAAACCTGCAATGAAACAAGCCCAAACGAAGATCCAATCCCAAAAATAACAAAAATACCCTTCAATGACACTTACCTGTAAACGCAATACACATGTAAGTACAAAAAATGTATATACAATATTTATTAATTAAATGACAATAATATGCACTTGAAATGAACTTGTGCCTTGTGTTCTTCACTTGTCCAATTAATATAGTTAATCTAAGACTAGACTGACTGTTAAGTAAGGCAGAGCTAAGGAATACTTTTCATGCTACAACAAATAAGCTATACAAGAATCTTAATCAAGAACTAACTTATGACAGACCCTAACCAATGTGACTACCTCGACTTGACACAGTTCTAAATACTTTCTTAAATGGAACACAACACTATTATACTGAATGCAATCCTTAACTTAATTTGACACAATCCTAATTAATAGCCCAAACATAACACTCAGATTTAACACATCACAACAGCCTGTTAGTCCCCTCTACTTGACTTGATACAGTCCTAACTAGTATACAGACCTTAAAACAGTGAGGAAGAAGCACATCAGTCAATTAAAAATCAAATTTTAACAATAATACTTACCACTACAGTTTGTCCGATGTATCTTCTTGCAACTTAGTTAAAGATATGTCCTTATATTGTGAGACAGATCCAAGAGATAATGAAAATGCCAAATGAATCGAAGTCCCTAAAGCAGCTTGACTTCTTGCGTTAATTTTTGCTTCAGCTGCAGTTCGAATGGAAGACCAAAACCCTCAACTATGCTTGTGTTGACCTTCGTTAGACCTGTAATGACCTTCGCTAGACCTGTAATGACCTTCACTCAATAATGTAGACCTTTTTTGTATTCAAGCTTCTGTGATCCATAACGAATTAAACAAAGTCTTTCGGTAGAAATCACATGAGAGAATTTTTTGGCCAATGTGTTTCGAACCAACAAGTGTAGTTCATCATCAGGACCAAATGAAGAGGCAAACCATGGCAAAGGCTTAAATAGAGAGCAATGTAGAGACATAATTTCAAGTAACAGTTATATTTGAACAATTTTGTTTAAAATTATAATATTAATTTATTAATATATTAAAAACAAATATTATTAAGTAAC
>APFE030426872.1:1611-46125 GCA_000404065.3 Pinus taeda | reverse complement strand
AGGGGGGAAAGAAACACTAGGACGATAGGGCGGGGATCCAACACCTACTTACCTTCTAGCCATCATCTCTGTTGAGATTGATAGGCCTTTTTTCAATTTCTATAGCTTCCCTTAACTTCCGATGACGGAACTGAGCCACCTTGGCAATCACCTTTGCTTCCTCTATACAGACATGATGCTTTGTCTTGTCCACATGCTCCGCTAAGGCTGATGACTTTGTTCTCCCATGTCTCAGGTCAGCAGCATGTTCAAAGATTCTTTGCTGGATGGATCGCGTTGTTTCTCCTATATAGGGCGTCCCACATGAGCAAGGAATCAAATAAACCCCCTTCATGTCCATAGGGTTAACAGGATCTTTCACCGACCGAAGGGAATTACGAATGGTTTTGAGGGGCCTGAAGGTTGAGGGAATATCAAACCTTTTGAGGACCCGCGCAATCTTGTCTGTGGTTCCCTGGATGTAGGGAAGATGGACACCAAGATGGCGTTCCTTAGGCTCTTTCTTCTTAAACGCATTCCTGGAGGCTGTAAGGAAGGCTTTCCGACCTAGGTACCTACAGTATCCGTTTTCCACAAAGACATCAAGGAGGTGGGATCTCTCTCTATCCAGGCTTTCATTGTCTGAAATCCTGAGGGCACGAGTAGCTAGGGTCTTAAGAACCCCCATCTTCTGAGCCGGGAAATGGATATTCTACTTATATTTAGATTCATGCTTATATATAGATATTTATATATATAAAATCTCAGTTATTATTCTTACCTAGTTAATTATTTATGCCTCCTCAAGGTCATTATTATAGCATAGCTAATTATTATGGAGTCTAGGTTCTAATTTATTTTTATTTACATTTGTATTTATATTCCTTTCTTGATTCATTTTGTTAGTTTCATAATCCATTAGTATTTAGTAGTTAATTACTATTTATTCTAGGTTCTAATTTCATTTATTTTATTTGCAATGATATTTTTACTCTTATCTATATTACATTTTACTTCTACCATAAGTATGATATATCTGGATATCTTTTAACAACTTGTCATTAGTTATCTATTTAAATTAATTATATTATAATCAATATAATTATAAATTATTAAATATTATATACTATATTATTAGTATTATATATAATTTTATATAAATTATTATTATTAGATTTTAGTTTTTCCCGACATTCATAATAGTACTATTAATTAACATATTAAACAATTTTATAATGAGAAAATTATAAACAAATTAACTTTACCTGGTAAATCAACCATAAGGGTTAGTAATTCTCTTCGTGTACCGTAAAAATTTAGATATATTTTTAGTAAATAAATTAATAAATGAATAATTTGCAGCTCTTCGCTTACCTTATATTGTTTGATATCTTTATAATATTATTATGATTAATCTTGACCATAAAAGTAGACTATTAAGTAATTCGTTTTTATTTATAGGATAACCTTTACAATTAATATATTTATGATGCTATTTCACCTATCTTTACTTTTTATATAAATAGAATGATATATTATTAAATCTTAGTACTATAAAAAAAATAATTATAAAAATAAAAATAAAAATAAAAAGAATGTTACATTTATTAATTTAGTCCTGACGATGAACCACACTAGCTGGTTCGAAACGCGTCGACAAAGATCTGTCCTATGTGATTTACGCCGAAGCTCTTCTTATAAAAAACTAAGAACCCTTGTCCCAACAACAAACCAAAGCCCTTTTCACAAAACAAATTTGTTGCCTTCAACTCTAAGCAATGACACAAATTCCTTACAAATATGGGCTCCCTTACAAGGGAAACTGACCCATTTACAATGACGTATAATGTTTGATAAATACATCGACACTTGGACAAACTACTTACAAGACCTACAATGTTTATACAATGACTTCTTTAATGACCTGTAATCTTCGTGTTCTTGTATAGATGCTACAATAAAATAACCAAAGTTCAAATATTCTCTCTTGGATATTTCTCAGTCTCAAACCTGCGATTAAAGCAAAACAAGAACAAAACCCTTTACGTAAAGATTCTGCATTGATTTCCTCCGTAGGGTGATCACAAAATTAAGAATCTTTGGATACTTCGTTAACATCTCATCACATGTATGTTTTATAAGGTTCAAGACACTCTTAATATATAGCTTAAGGATCTCATATAAACGTTGGATGGGGATCCTTGATTGTAGGAGACACCACATACTTACATAACGACGTTTATCATTAAACCGTTAGGTGTTAACGAGGGGCTTAATAGTGTTAAATATTTTAAAATATGTATGGAGTAATTCATAATATGTTTAGAATGTGTTATAGTGTTTTGGAGAGGGACACATTTAAATTTTCTATTTTTTTTATAATAAAATTAATTTAATTTAATAGTAATTGATAAATTGTTTGTTTAAGCTCTAAGGAATTTGTACACTAACCCTTTTTGGTGTGGTTGTAGGTGACACGAGTGTATTAAGTCAATGATTGGTTCACTGCCTTTGGATTTTCAATATATTCAACTTATACGTGGTCAAATTATGGTGAGAATCCCCGTCATATATTGACAATCGTTGGGGAATAAGGTGATGTCTCAACCCCTGGGGTTTTAGCCCACTAATGGGGGTTTCCGACTTCAAACGCAAAAAACTCTCAAACCATGAAGAACTGGGAGGTGTATCATATATGAACAGAAACATCTCGACGAGTAGAATCCATCAAGAAGATCTTTGACACAAAATAATATGAGTTGTCAAGTCAAAATGCCCATGCAAGATCGGGGTAGCCCCTAGTGCTGCTTGGGTTGACATCAATGACAACCACTGATCAACAATGCTTAGATTCTAATCGACCTCTTTTCCTCATGCATTGATTTTAATTCTAATTTTCCCCGCTTACCAAATTCACGCACTAATTACTTACTCAATCGCACCAAATCAATTAACAACTATCAGATATAAAGACACATCACGAACACTTAGAGACATATTGTTACATATCTTTCAATTTTGCCCAAATCATCATATAACGTAATTTGATCTCAAAGACCTATTTTCCTTTTCATTGTGCCCTAACCTCTTCCACCGAACAGTTACAAAAGCATGCTTCAAGACAAACCTTAGGAAACTTCTTCAATAGGGCTAAAGAGCCTCAACTCTACCCTAGTCATAGAGATTCAAGAATAATCTTTGAACAAACTTCATAGGAATCTGCAAATGGCCACATCAACAAGCGGAGAGTAGGCCTTTTGGCCAGCAAAGAGACTCGTCAAAAAGTATGGTGAACTATGCCAAATAGAGCCAAGCAGGGACTCAGAACAACCATGAAAACCAACACCAAAATAATAATTTAGACCTAGAAGCCCTTAAAAACTTCAACTGCTCCTCAAGAATTGAACTATACCAAATATAGCCAAACAGTGACTCGAAACAACCATGACAACCAACCCCAAAATAATAATTTAGACCCAGAAGCCCCTAAAAACTTCAACCTACTGCTCAAGAATAATCGCTTTGCTTTAGGACAGGCCCTAGGCGAGGACGAGATAAGCTTCCACAGGGTGCCTCAGACTACTTCACACAAGTCAAGGATAATAGCCAGTTAGATCATGAACGAAATCAGAACATAAGCCCATATATGCCTTCTTCACACAGAGCCAAAAAAACTCATGAGATATATGCACTCTAGCGAAAACAACACCCACAAAAATCAAATAAACGCAGACAAACTCAACTCAACTCAAAGATCTACATGACTACTCTAGCTTGCTAAGATTAGACAAATAGATGAGAATAATTTGATGCACACACAAGGAGAAATACAAGTTTATATATATCAGTTTTCCACGGGGACGCATCCCCCAGGGTCGGGTGCGCGCACCCCTCGCACCCCACGCACCCAGGACGGGGAGTCTCTTGGGGGTGCGTTACCCCACGCACCCTTTTGGGGAGTCTCAGGGAGACACAAGCGGGTGCGTTTCCCCAGTGTGGGAGTTTAGACTCCCCAAAAAGGGTGCTTATGGGCATCCCCCTTCAGTGTGAGAGTCTAGACTCCCCAAAAAGGGTGCGCTTGGGCGTCCCCCTTTAAATTTGTCTAATAAGACTTATAATTTAATTTCAAAAATCAAAACCATTAAATTTATTTTTTTAAACTAAATAACTAAAACTTAAAAGTCTAAAAAAATTAAAATTAAAACTAAATAACTAAAACTTAAAAGCCTAAACCTAAAAGTCATGAAAGGCAAAACTTAAAGTTAAAAGCTCATTTCATTTCAACCCAAAATCATTTCCATTTCCACGCAGAGGCATTTCCACGCAATGCTCACTATCCATTTTTCATTTTTGAGTTGTGACACTAGATATTGATGACTTGACTCTTCACTCTTAACCATTTTTGAGTTTGAACTTTGAAACTTTGAGTTATATAAATTTAGTGTTCAAACTTTGAAAATATACTAGTATGTTTTGCTTTCAATTTATATTCTAGAATGATGAATGATGAATTTAGTTTTTAAATCAATGTAGATTGTAGAATGATGAACCATTGAATGATGAATGATATCAATCAATGTATTTCAATATTTTATTATTGATTTTTATTTTTATTTTTCGAATCTCATGGTATGTATGAATAAAAATTAATTCAATAATGAGACTTGTCACTTGAGTATGTCATATGAATGATGTATGTATCAAAATGAATGACGAGGATGGATCAATGATTCAAATTTCAATTGTCTATTTAATATTTTTATGCTCTTTGAACGTAACAATGAATATTGAACTTAATTGTTATATATATAAAATATATAATATATATATATATGAATATATATATATATATATATATAACTATATATATATATATATACCTCGATGACTCCTCGCACCCTCGAAATTTCCCTAAAATTTGAGAGTACTCCCACACATCCCCCCTATGCATCTCCCCGCACCCGCGTCTCCCCGCACCGAAGTCTTGGTGGAACATTGATATATATAGATGGAGGAGGTTCTTAGAGGGGCTGACAAGCCCATAAACTCTTGAGGCCGACTTGACAAAAATTGCAATTTGAGTTTTTTAAATTTTCAAATTATGGAGCCAATTCTTAATGACCCTTTGAGGCTGACTTTGACAAGTGTTTCATAGGCAAAGAAATATTATTTTAGGTCGTCCTCTAATCAAATAACGAAGCTAATTGGAGCCAAAATAATCCACATTTAGAGGGCAGATAAAATAACCAATCAATATTTATCGTGCCATCAAGTTGTCTTTCAATATTCAATATTGGGGCTTCTTGACCATAGAATGGGACACAAACATTGACTAAGAATATCTCCTCAATCGTGAGGAGTTATGAGGCATGACACCTACCATCAGAATCAGCATGATGAGGAGAATAAAATAAAGATGGTCTTGAGAGCAAAAATATTGATTTTACCATCCAAATTCTTCATCAAAGGCGGGGCATCATGACGACATTATCCTTCTAGGACTTCTTGACCAATGGAGCTTCTAGTCAATGCAATCTATAAACAAATATCAAGAACATTCAAAGACCAATGTTGGCATCAATGACAACACCATTCAACAATCTCCCCCACTGTCAATGATGGCAACACACATACTCCCCCTGCGATTACTGTTCCCTTGTCTCCATGCTTTTGATCTTCCTTTCCTGAATTCTCCCCCCATTTGACATCAATGGCAAAGGATAACTCCCCTAACAAAATATCTCCTTTTGTCTTCCTACAATCACTGTTTCTCTCCCCTTAACATGTTATGCCTCTCATGGTTTGCCATAGCTTATTCCACCTGTCAATATGCATTACTGGAAAAGATTTACCTATATGAAAAAAAACGAGTCCTGCAACTCATCAATCTTGAAAACTATCCTTTGCTTTCCAAATCTACTAATCCATTGAACAGAAAGTTGACTAATCTGCCCACAATCTTGATTACTGCTTTGACGACTTCTTCACATCTGCCATCTGCAATCCAAAATCAAACTGCCAAAGGATAGATCTTCAAATTTGCAACCACTGCTACTCACACTCCCCCTCTTCAACATTCACGTGACAGGGAGTCTTCAAGCTAGATTGTTCACAACGATGTATGAATTGGCTCTACAGCCGAATCATCCTGAACCTTGACATCTTCCATTGTACTTGTAGATTCATCATGGCCTTGCAACTTAAAAAATCCTAAGAGCGTGACTGTTGAGATTTCTTCATTCACCTGATCTTCTTGCTTTTGGTTTCTTCTCCAAATCTTCTTGTACTGGATATTAGAGTTCTCCTTCATGGAAAATTCTATCATGTATCTATAATCACAAATTATATATCCATAATTATGCCATTTGAAGCATTCTATATGATACCTGAATGACGAAGCAACTAACATATACTTTTTGTTGATGAAGCCATTTTGATATTTGCCTTGTGATCCTATAAGTTTGCTTCTATGGTTTTGATAGTGGCCTTGATAATCATCCCTGTCATAAGCCCTACAATCCCTAGCCTTATGCCCAAAGTTAGTACATGAATAACAATACCCAAAAAATATACTAGGGTACCTATATTAAAAGGCTTGACTTGATGTGGTTGATCTTCTAAAGACATTCTTCCTTGGAGGAGGTACAATCCTTTGTTGTTCCTTGTCCTTGATAACCTCGGCATGACTTCTTAGAGCAGCAAGGGTTTCAACCTTCTTTTGTCCTTCACTTCGATTTGGCCTTTGTAGGATTTTTGTTGGCAGGCTTCTCTTCAACCTTGCTTTGCATGGGCTTGGAGCTTGTGCCTTCGTTGCATGGAGATTCACCTACTTCTTTTGCCTTCGTCTTTAAGCAAGCAATTTCTTGATCCTTCTCATTAATAACATGATTTTTTCTTTCGACATCTTGCAATTGCTTCTTCTGCCATTCCTTGAGCATGTTTATTTCATTTAGAGTTGCAACAAGTTCCTTTTTCTTTTGACTAACTTTTGCCTCATACTTCTGAATAGATTCCTCTAATTGACTTGTCAAGTTTCTCTCTTTCTTTTCTCCTTACTCCACTCAAAGTCTTAAGAGAGCAACTTCTCCTTCAAGTATACGATTTTCCTTCTCTGCTTTTCTAAGATCACTTAAAGCACTAATCCATTTTCTTTCCATGTCAACTTTTACTTCTTCTTCTTCTACTTTATTTGAATCACAATCATCATCATCATCATCATCATCTTCATCTTGACCTACATGGTTCTTTGAGTAGATATTTTGTAGCTTCTTTCAAAGGCTTTTGGTTGATGAGCATTAATCCACTTTGGCTTTCAGAGAATCTGGCAAAGCACCTAAAATGGCATTCATGGCTTCTAAATTCTAGCTTCTTTATTCATCAGTTCTAGAAAAAACAGAATGTCATACATCATCTCCAAGAACTTTCAAATACCCTTCCATTCTTGATTCCCATATTCCATATTTGGTTTCATCAAACTCAAGAGTTGGACCAACTTGATTCTCTTCATTAGCTACAACAGATTTTGAGAATATTGAAATACCAGAGACTTCCTATGATCATTTGGATGTGTGCTTCCTTGACTTTCCCATCATTGCTCTTCTAAGATCTGCCTTCCAACTATTAGGTTGCAACTAGAGGAACCTGCTCTAATACCAATTGTTCGAAATACTAAGAGGGGGGTGAATCAATATTTCACTTCAATTAGTTAATTTTAACTTCACAGAGCATTAATTATCATTAGCATTAGATCAAAACATAGATCAGCAACACCATTCAACAATGCACAACATCAAAGACAGGAGACAAGATATTTTTAGGTGGAAACCCTTCCAGAAGAAAAACCATCGAACACTTTTAATCAAAATAAAAGTAACTTTGATATCCCAACCCTAATGAACAATAAATTGCTTCATCTTTATCGGGTAGATAATGAATAAATGAAGGCATGTAACCCAAGCTTTGCAAGAAAAAGAAAAACAATGAAGAAAAAGACACATAAGAGGGGTGGTAAAAATAGGCTAAGGGATAACTCAAGTCCCAAGATTGCAACCTCTTCACATTATAACCCTCAAGAATGATGGAATTCATAGCCAACACAAGGATAGTGGCATCCTCCACAAAGAAAACCCCCACCATATCATTAACCACTTGCACCTATTGATTCGGCCAAAGAACTATTCCTCCCTTTAGGGATGGAAGCACCTAATAAAACCTCTAGATAACTCTCCCATATTTAAGCATAATAACTTGTTTACATACCCTAAGCTAGGAGGACAATTAAAGATGATATTTGCATGAAGTAAATTTGTGCCTTCTACATGATAATCTCTCTTAATTTTGAGGATATGTTTCATATGCTTTCTCCCTAGTACAATTATCATCCCTTGAGGGATTGTTTGAAACTTCTCTAGCACTTTAGAGAGGATGTCCAACCCCACTTGAGGACCCCTCAAGGAACCATATTGAATACATTGACCACTTTATGATGAGCATTAACCTTGGGATGTATCCAACACTGATGATGACCTCCTCTCCCTCCAAAGCCTATAACATTGCACATTGAAGTCAAGACGTTACCTACAAAGAGGATGTACCCTAGAGACTACAAGATGCCCCCATGTCCACTATGTTTGGAGTCCATTTCTTCATTATGGTACCCCTTGGACTTCATCGGACCTCCTCAAAGGCCCAATGACTCACTTTGTTGATCATTCGACCCTCTTGAGAGGCTTATCTTTACATTATTGAGCTATTTGTTGGGCTTGTCACAAAAAGTTTTGTTATTATGCACATTATTTTATTTGAGGGGCTAAATTAAGCCTAATTAGCTAAATCGAATTCATCAAGAAATTTATAAATACAAGTGTGATGAATCATTTTGATCATCTTAACTTGGATTGCACGATTCTCTCTTGTGAGATTTTCACTATTCTTTTTAGAGGACGAAATTGGATGAATGGATGAATTTTGATGTTTGGATCTCTTCATTTTTGTCTTGGAGCTTCCCTATTGGCATATAATGATGATTGGATATACTTTTTCTTACATATAAGTACTCTTTTAATGTTATTTATCATTTTCTTATGCCACATGCATGTTGTTGGGGATTTTCACTATACTAAGCAAAATTTACTGCTTTTCTTATGCGAAATTGTGGAAATTTGTCTTTTTATAGTGTTGCACAATGTCATGGGCCATGTATAAATGAGTGAATATTCCTAGAGATATTTTGTCAAAATTTTATCTTGATAAGTCATCATATATTTTATATTTAAGTATAAAGACCTTGAAGCAATTGTCCCATGCCCTAATTGCCATGCAGAATTGTTCTAAAGGCCTCCTTAACCAAAAGAAATAATCCCAAGCAATGGAATCATCCTTGACCCCATTTCTCCCAAAGGATTAGGCACTAATCCTCCATAGGTGATCACCTAAAACTAAAAGAATATTTTTCTCACCCTTCTCTCTTTCTTTCTAGGCCTAGCCTCCATAGGTGACGTAGGGCACCGTTTTTCTCACAAGTCACCAATCAAAAACATTTGATCTCTTGCCCTCTACTACATTGTTGTGTCTCCTACAACCTCCAAATTTAAGGCAATTCCGACGATGTGATCTCCAGATATTCCAAGCCCTAGATCTGAGATCAATTCTTTCCCTTGGTTTCCCATTGGCTAATGACCTCATAGAGATCATTGCATTAAAATCATTGAAAATTTCTCCTTTGATCCCCTTCTCCCCTTCAATTAGGTTAAGCACACCCCAAATTGATCAACTCCACCTACTTTACCTAACTTTGGGTCCACTTGGTCCTGTCTGGTCCCACAACTTTTGGAAGATAATTTTACAAAGACCATTTGGAAACCAAGTTTTCACAAGGGTTTCTAAGACTAGGTTCCTCCTTGATAAGTCTCATTTGCAAACTCTATGCCTTGAAACTCCCTTGGCCCTATTGAAGGAAATGTAACTAGGTTCGGTCTCATAAATGTACTTTTGATATTTGTATTTATTCAAGAAAAGAAATATTATTTTTATAATATATGTCAATGAGTTTCTTGCTCATCAAAGTAGGTCTAGCACATGTTAAAGTGCTATAGGTGAGTCAAAGAGTCAAAAGAATTATGTTAAAGCCCTTAAAGGTATGTTACATTACGTATAAGAGTCAAAGAAGTCACCTCCAAGCAAAGTCAAGTCTCCTCCTAGCAAAGACACCATCGAAAGCAGAAATGGCACCATTAAAAGCACCCATCGAAGCAAAGGAAGTCAAGTCGACCTAAGGGAGGGGCAATCCTCTATATATAGAGGTTGTCCACTCCTCCAAAGATAACGCAATCATCTCTGAAATCAGCGAGCTAGTGAAGTCAAAAAAAAGGTGGAAAAGTGGAGTTTAAAGGAGCCTCTTGTGCAGCGAAGGAGGAGATATAATCAAAGTATAAAGCACTATTTTAATGTGAATTAAGTCACATGTGCAAGGAAAAGGAGGGTTGTCCGTGATCACTACAGCAGCAACATCAAAGTTGTTCATCTCTCATCGTTTGGGCTACAAACTAGGCCTACTAGGCCTCCTATCCAAGCGAAGAAAAGAGGAGCCATATAACATCAACAAGAACTCTCACACGTGCGAGAATTAGGGCTACAGTGTTGTCACACAAAGCCTACAACTATACATCAAGAACAAACTTTGTTGGTCAAGAGAAGGAAGGAGTATCCGTAGGTGAAGGATCTCACTAAGTACAAAAGATAAGTGTCTCTTTTAGAAGGACTACTAAGAGTGGAAGGAAGAACGAAGTGTCGGGGAACGAAGTGCGGGCAGCAAGTGGACAAAGTGTCTAGGAGACATAGTGCAGAGAAAAGGAAGGACTTGACTTGTGCTTGGAGAATCTTCTAGTCAAGGGTCTAGGGTTTGGCATTGATCAAGTAAGAAGCTTCAATAAGAGAAAACTTACTGAAGGGTTTTCCTCTCAAGAGAAGAGAGGTTTTGGCCCTGGCAGAGAGCCAACATCTTGTGTTCTTGTTTTATGTTTTGATAGCAGTTTGATGAAGCACACACACATGCATTAATAAGAGAAGAAGAAGATTAAGCTAACAAAGACAAATTGTAAAAGGACTTCACAAATTGTTATCTAGTCTCGAAGAATCACTCTACACAAAATTGCCCTAAATTCTTCAACAGGCCCTACTTAGACAGCCTTACAGCTTGCTTCTCAAGCAAGCAAACCATACAATTGAGTCTCTCTTATGAATATGCCTTAAGAATCACTCCTTATCTATTCATTGATCTATCCATCTAGCGATTCCTTTTATACTGGGTCTCCTCCCATCGATGGAAGTCCGTAAAGAGCAAGGAGCCTTAGCTGAGGTGATAGTGGGCTATCACTCCATCATTTCCTTGACCTAGTAGTTGTCCTTTTAGGATCCCCTCTTAGGACCCTTGCTAGTTTGAGCGATAAACAGAACCTTTGACCAGCATTGACATTGGTGTTTGGACTTGGTTTTACCTTCGTTGATGGGTTTTTGTATCTATTTGGAAGGACGATTTGACTGCTTATTTGACCAAGGTTTTCTGGGCATCTTTGACCAGTGTTGACTGCATTTCTGAGCTAGGATTTCCGCAGGTCAAAGTTCGACTTTGACCAGAATTTTATGGGCAGAGTTTTGGGACTGTTTTGAACAATTTTGACTGAAGGAAGGAAGCCGAAATTTCTGATGCCTTGACCAAACTTTTTGGAGCAACTTTGACCATTGACAGCTGGCTGATTAGGGCAGTGTTGGCTTCTGTTGATTTTGACCAGAAATTGCAGATTTGACTTTTGACCATATTTGAGTTTTGGGGCTCATCTTTGATTGGGTATTGAAAAGCTGATTTGGATAGTCAAGACTTTGACCTTTGACTCATTGTTGATGCACTTGGACATTGTATCTCTCTGCTGATAATTTGATGACAATATAATAGAAGAAGAATTTGGAAAGGGTTTCCCCCCTTGTGGGGCTTTTCCCTGGTCTTTGACCAAACTACTGTGTCTCTTTTGTTCTTGGCAGTCTTCTATTGTGCATTTTGGTTTACTGTTCTATCTACAATTGCTTATTGTTGCTGAAAGATTGAAATTATACTGGAAATTGATAGCTAATTGAGGAAGAATTGCTATAAGTGATTGTGTCAAGCATAGAACACTGGAGAATTAACACCCATGTTGTACAAACAGTTGATTGGCTACTTAATGTATTTGGTCAACACGAGGCCAAATGTATGTGCTTTGTTGTGAACACCTTGAGCTAGTTCATGATGGAGCCAAAGCAACTGCATTGGGTAGCAGTGAATAAAGTGCACAGGTAGTTGAGAGTACAATGGTGTATGGTGTAAGGTCTCTTGGAGGTGATCAAGTGAAGCTACAGGGATATAAAGACTCAAATTGGGCAAGTAGTGCGAAAGATAGGAAAAGCACCTCAAGGTGTTTCTTCAGCTTTGGATCAGAGATGATATCTTGGTTCAGTAAGCAGCAAACTTAGTATCTTGGTTATATGCATTAATAGTATGATTGAATTTGTATCACATCATGTAAATCTTTTATATATTTCATATTTCATGTGTAATTCACTAATTTGTTATATTTTTAATATATAACATATAACAGGTCCTCTGTGTCATGTTTCGGGGGGTCACTGTGTCACGTGTCAGATACTCATATTTTCGTGTCCTCCATGTCCCGTGTCCTTGTGTCATATGACTTAGCTAAACAGTCAAATCATAACAATATAAACTAACATAAGAGACTGGGCCAATCTAGTTTGACATCATTATTGATTTACAAAATGTTAAACTTAGGATCACTCGCTACTGCCCCAGCTGCAGTGCAGAAAACATCCAAAGCCCAACCGAGAGGATAGAATCATCAGCAAAGTGAGGGTTGGATGAGGGTGATTAAATCATTATTTTTAACATTTTTCTATATTTGGATGGTACCCTATATTTGGGGGTTGCTGACACCTATTGCCACCACCTGTGTCATCCTCTAAAATTTGGAAGGAGTTTTTCCAGTTGTCCCCATAAGACATCCCCCATCGCCAAACGTCAGCCAAAACATAGGCGTTACCACAAAGACCAAGACCACTGGAAGGTCAGATAACCATTGAAAGAAAATGTAAACGAAAGCATAACACTGTACAAGCTCACACTATCTGAGTAAAATGAAAAAAGAGCAGGCATAGACTGGAAAAGGTAGTCTTTTCAAATTTGCAACTCAACAAAAGTTAAGATGGAATGTCATAACCCACAACACTGCAAGTTATATGATTACACAAGATGCACATTAGGCAAAGCTTTCTCACAAAAAATTCAGAGACTTCAGCCATTACAACTTCAAGGATGGTATCACTAACCTGGTGAATTTCTCTCAATAAGCAAATATCATTATAAACAGAATCATTTAGAGACATCTAACACTGAGACCAAAGAATGAGCAGCAACATGAGGACTCTAGCAATTGCCGACATTATGATTTATTTTGTTCGGAAGATTTATAAATTGACTGGTCTCGTGTGTGTTTTGAGTTCACTGCAGTATCAGTGATAATGTCAATCAAAAATGAAAAGAAAATTTTGAACAAAACCCTACCTGGTCGAGGAGAAAGTAATGCTTCATAGATCGCAGTCGAGAATTAAGATCATACTGTATCACCAATAAGCAATCATCAGATTGAGAAATGCCCAGTTAGCATTATTAAATAGTTACTAAAATATACGGAAGCCACTAATGTTCCTAATTCTTGAAACTTTTCTTACCTTTTGAGTGATAAGATTTAAAAGCTCTGCACTGGCAAAGTTGTAGGCTATGTTGATGCATTCTAGATAGGGACGGTTCTGTCCTGAATTTGTCAATTTTGCATTTTCTGCAAAGGGAACCTGTAAGCACATAAGCAAAGTTAAACTAAGATTTCAGTGAAGGTTTGTGTCTGAAAGAGATTTATGCTAGAAGCCTAACAAACATTAGAGTTTCCAGGATCACACCTGAACATGATGACCACATTCTCGCAAGACATTCAAATATTTTCCAGTTGTCAAAATTGCTTCTGCTGCATTTGTAAGAAAACTTGGGATACCAGGCTTGAGGCTGTAACGTTGTTGCCAATATTTAGCATTATAATCCTGAGTGAGACTCTCCTATCAAGAATAAATGAGTGCAATATTTAGAACCAATCTGACCAACACAAGCATAGTTTTAGAAATATAATTTCAAAATTTTCTACCTTTTGCAAAGTCTTATTCTCGGCAATGAAAAATTCCCAGTATGGATCATCAATTACTCCCTCGTACACCCACCTGTGTAACACAAGAAATTATTTGTCTGTGAAATTTATGTCATCTTTCTTCAATGCAAACAAATATTCAAAAATGTATTTCTACAAAGACCAAATAGAAAGTTTAAAATGAAATTGCTATGTGCCGTGGACTATGCTTGAGGTCCACCATCTGCAAAGTACCTTTCTAAGATGCCAAGGTATGGAGCACATGCATGTTGTGTGAGTTTCTCGAGTAAGGACCTTGCAGCATTGTCACCAGCCATAGCTGCTGCCTTGCATTTAAAAAGAAAAAAAGATTAGCCTTCTTAGACAAATCCATAAAAATATAGCCTCTTTTCTAAAGAACTTCAGCATTGTCACCTGCCATGGCTGCTGCCTTGCATTTACAAAAAAAAAGAGAGAGAAAGATTAGCTGTTCCAACAGATTTCCAAAGACGTAGTTTCTTTTCTAAAGAACTTGTTCTTAGAAGCCCAGCCTCTCGTTTTGAATCAAGTACTCTCCAAATGCTTTTTCTCCTAGCTACCCAGTCTTTACTGAATACTACCCTTTATAACATATCCATTACAAGGTGCTTATTTCAAGCGTTGATAACGAAACCAATCCGGTGACTTATGTTGAGATTCAAAAATGAAAGCAGGGAATTGAATGGAACCAAACCAAACCCAAATTCCACAGTAAATCGATCACCAAGTACGCTAGAGAGAGATAACACTAGTGCACTAGAGGAAAGGGGACAGAGATAGATGCCCAAGTACAAGCACACTACACAAGAAATGCAAAGTACACATAAAAGAAGATCACAATAGATTCATAAACACATTATAAGAGAGATCAAGAAGGTCAGAAGATGAGATGATACAAATGAGAGTTGAGGATTACTGAAATTTAAGCTAACAGATCCAGTTTGATAGGATGGCCTTAGCCAGAATTAGAAATACATAAATAATACATATGAAATTATGAATGGCCCATGGTCACATGTATAGATTACATCAATAACACTAACACCCGTTTTTAGTTGAACAGGGGGGGTGGAGAGAAGTCATTATTTCACTCTCTTAAAGTTGAGAAGAGGACCATCATCCTCCATGTCACACTACAAAAATCCATCAAGATTATCAACAACCGAAACTAAGCTCCAGAGAGATTTCAATGTGGGAATGTGTTAGATGTTATAGTTTGGCAAGGACATCAAAAACCTATGAAATGGCATGTAATGGAGAACACTCCTGATAGTGCTCAAATGCGTTAGCAAGGAACTCAACTACATCAAATTTGTCTAGAAAATATTCAACTAGGCAAAAAGGGAATTTGGTGTAGATTATTTCTCCTAATAGCAACCAGATGGACCATCAAGCAACTCTACAGTGACAATAGTAAAGAATGACAACTTAGATATAGGCCTTGACCTATCCAAAGGAAGAGTAACTAGTGTAGGGAAATCATGCAAGGTGTGACCATCATCTCTAAGTAATGGAGTCAATTTATCTAGAGCATCCTGAATAGATGACAAATCATCGGCAACATCAGCACTAAATGAACAACTGACAAGAGCATCATCATCTGCAACATCAAGACTGGATGAGCAAAAGACAAGAGTTTCTTGAAAAGGTTACGATACATCTACATTAGAAAGATTGGATTAGTCATCAATGGGTCCACATCAACCTATGTTGCAAGAAACGTGGGGGGAGGCCCATTTCCTTGAGGAAACTGGGACGAAACGCATTTCAGCGTTTGGTACGGCCGTGAAACGTGTTTCCGGCCGTACCACCACATTTCCCGAAATGGAAACGTGGGTGGTACGGCCGGAAACGCGTTTCACGGCCGTACAGCCCCACGTTTCCAAAAATTCATGTGTTTTTCTAATTTTTTTTTTTATTTGTTTTTAATTGTTTTTAGGTTATCTAGTAGGTTCTAGAAGCCTGTCTAAACTTATAAAAGAGAAGTTTGTCTCATTCTCTCATCACACTATTCAGCAAGTCATTTCTCTTAGAGACTGGCAGTTGTTTCAGCTAGGGTGTTTTGAGCAGTGAGCAAAGTGGATTTCAGCAGCAGGAGATCGACAACAAAGTTTCCTGGATAAAGGAACTCACAGGGGATGCAAGGGAGATTATCAAATTCATCACCAACCACCACCAGTCTCAGGCCATATTTCGAGAGTACTCCAAATTGGAGTTGTTAAAAGTTGCTGAGACAAGATATGCCTCAAACTTCGTGATGTTGCGCCGCCTTGTTGATGTTAAGCATGCATTAGTTTCTATGGTGGTGAGTCAACTTTGGGTTGAGTGGAGACAAGCAGATTCAGAGCGGGGATCTATGGTGCGTAGATTGTGCCATGATGAGGATTGGTGGAGCAAGGTAGATTTCTTGCTAAAGTTCACAACCCCTGCATTTGAGCTTCTCCGGAGTGCTGACACTGACCAACCTTTCTTGGGAGAGGTATATGATGGCATGGATTCCATGGTTGAGAAAACTATGGAAATCATTTCGCAAGAGTCTCCGCAACTTTTGTTTGTTGATGATCATTTTGCTGGTTTGATCAAGAAAATCATTGTTGATAGGTGGAACAATTTCAATACTCCATTGCACACTTTAGCGCATGCTTTGAACCCCAAATTTTATGATGAGGAGCTTATTGCTCAAAGAAATGGGAAGAGGAAGGCACCCCATAAGGATAGAGAGGTGGCTAATGGGGTGAAAAAAGCCCTTATGAGAATGTTCCCTTCTCATCTACATAGGGAGGTAAAGGAGGAATTTGCCAGTTTTGCTGCAGGAATAGATGATTATGCAGATATATAAGCTTTGGAGGAGAGAAGCACCATGAATCCAGTTAGGTGGTGGATTTGTCATGGAGCAAATGGAGTACATTTGCAAAACCTTGCCATTCGTATTCTTTCACAAGTGGCAAGCTCTTCATCAGCAGAAAGGAATTGAAGCACTTATGTTTTTATTCATTCTGTGAAGCGCAATAGGTTGGGCTCACAGAAAGCAGAGGATCTTGTTTATGTGCACTCCAACCTTCGCCTTGCATCTCGTAGGGGTCCAGAATACAACAGTGGTCCTTCTAAAGAATGGGATGTAGAGGCAGAAAATCCTGATTTGGAGCTCTCTCTTGCTGTCCTGAATATTGAGGACGAGCCTGGAAGTGGAATTGTTGCATCATCTTCTTCAGCACCACCATCCACTGTTGAGCATTGTGCTGCTTCTATTTTTTATGAGGATTGTTATGATGAGGATTAGTCATTTGTCTCTATAGTTCTTGCAGCCTTATAGTCTTTATTGTACTTGCAGCCTCATATACTAATATAAATAAAGGCTGATTTTGAGATTTTGCCCTTGGATATATAATAAACTTTAATGGTTGCTTTTAGATTTTCCTATATTTTTATTTTCATTATGTGATCATTCATGACTCATGAGTAAATGTGATATAAATTTAATCTTAATGTTTAAATGTAATAAATTATAATGTACCATTAATGCTTTATGATTGCACATATATATAATAATTTTTAAATATTTTTATATATATATATATATATATATTCGCATTTCCCTGTTTCCTCAAATTTGGGGAGGTCGCGTTTCGTATCACTTCCCGTTCGGAAACTCGTTTCCATTTCCCCGTTTCGTGCAACTTAGACATCAACCATAGGAGTTTACTTAGATATTGTAGGAGTACTTGAAGTAGTCATAGAAGTAGGAAGAGGACCAACATCATAAAGCAAATCAAATGGAGCAATTGGTGGGAAACATCTAGAAGAGGAAATGAACGGTGATGGGAAGAAGCATGATTTGTGGAAGCTTGCTAAAATCCATCTAAAGAATCTTCTAAAAAAATTAATCTAAAAGATCTTAGAAAACCATGACTAGGAACCTTGTCAAAAAATAGTCTCTTTGTATTCAACCACCATGTAAGTGGTCGGAGCATGGAATCTAGAACATGTCAATGAGTTTGCCTTTCATTACAAGCATGGGCCCACATACTAGATCCAAAATTCTATAATGTGAAATAAAAGGTTTGTTTCCAATTGCCATATTGTTTCTCAAAAGGAGTCAAACCTATTGCAGCACAAGTATGTGTCCATTGATGATAGGGGTTGCACAAACAATTGACTAAACTTTTGAAGGTTTATTACAAAAAAAATAGAGAAAATAATAATATTTTATTATAAAGATTAGGAAAGGGCTAAATCTCATTTTGATAAACACAAATTGGAGTCTAATTTAGAATTGAAGGAAGGAAGACTTCTAGAAACTACATATAACTATGCCTCGGTGCTATTTAGAATTAAAGGGTCTATTGCAGGAAAAGATGTTACTATCACTATCTCAACAGCCTAAAATAAAAATTATATAAAACCTAAAATCGCAAACCAATTAGTGATTCTCAAGTCAAATATAATTGAAAATTTTGATTGTTTTAACAACAAAATATATGGCATAACCAATTTACAATCAAATGTTGGAGATTATACATTTGTATCTCAATTCTCAGTTCAAACCCTATGGAACGATCAAGGTAACGTTATTTTGAGGTTCACCCTGGATGGAAACCCTTGGTTCCTTCATCCTGAATACAAAAAAGAAGTGTTTGACATTTTCTTACAGAAAGAAAAAAATAATACTACCGGATGTCATCGTGAAGCCAAATTCAATAACACCAAAAGACATCCAAGATATTTCAAAAGTAATTTTTCAAAAAGGTAAAAAAGTATTACAAAATATGCCAAATGAAATTGACAAAATCACTATTGATAGAAATGAAGAAGCCTTGCGACTTAAGGATCATAGCGAAAAATTATTGACACAAATTAAAAAGCTTAAGAAGGACAATAAGTCATTAAAAGACAAGTTAGAACATTGTATTCAACAGGAAGTATAAAAGTCTCTAGTCGCAACATCCCTAGTTGAAGATAAAGAAACAAATATCGAACCAGTCAATAGCAGAACTCAAGAAGAGGATCAATCAGTTGAAGGACAAACACACTCACATGTTACAATCCAAATGATGAAAATTCCAAACGAAGATTATGTACCTAATTCAACAATCATAGTACCAAAAGGAAATCAAAAAATTTCCACTGTGAATAAGGGAAAGTCAAACCAAAAAAGTTCCCTATCGACATCCGAATCATGAGAGTAGACAACTCAACCAAGCTACGTATCGGGACCATTCAAAACAGAAACAACAAATTGATGTTCCAAAGAATATTGATGTAACCTTAATCTAGTCCTATGATAACAATTCGTTACAAAATTCCAGTGATCAAAATATTCCACAGAAGATTAATCTAAGATAGTCTAATTCCTTCTCAGTGCGACAGTTTTGTTTCTCACTTAGAAGATCATATCAACTTGTATCAACGAAGATGACAATGTCGAGACGAGAAGACATTATCGAAAAAGAGATCAAGCCTTTTGCATCAACAAGCTTTGAGGACAAAGCTTTTTGAAGAGGAAGCCAATGTTATGAATAAAATATATTAAATATAAATCATGATGATAATTGTAATAATGATTAGTAATTAGTATTGAGGAGGCATGTCTAAATGGGACATGACTTCCCATGAAGAGACACCTGCCTAGTATATAAGCAGGCCCCTCACTCTCATTTGTAATATCATTCTTACTCATACATTTAATATATAATCTTGTATCCCAATGGAGATCTACATATTCCAAGTCTTCTGGAGTATTTAACCTGAAGAACAAACTTTGTTCATTCTAGACATCCTCATGGATCTCCAAATAGTTCAAAGATGCCTGTAAACCATTTGCAAGGGCTAGAATGATGACATAGGCCCTCCCTCTATAGCGGGAGAGACCCTCTAGACCCTAGAACATCTGCAAGTGTAAGGTGCAAGTGTGGAGCCGGCCGGGCATGGTGAAACAGGTGCATCATCCTCATCCAAGAGGTGGAATATGAGAAATCCATAAGTGTTGTTGGGGATCCATGAAGTAATCTATGTTATGCTAGAAGCTTAGGGCTCTTAACGCTCAACCTACAAGTGCCAATGTGGCCCTCTAGAGGGCTAGGACCCCATATAGAGAGAACCAATCCCCAAATGGAGATCCACCTACAATCCTGCATAAGATCCAATGCATCCCCTTGCCCTCCAATACAACAAATCATTAGAATAATTAAGTAAAAGAGCTTACAAGTCATGGAATCAATGGGGCATTTCATGGTGGCATGCACTTCCATAGTGGCCTTTGGCATGTACAAGTGTCTCCAAGCTCAATAGGGGGGGGGGTAACCAAGGACCCTATTAGGTAGTTTCAACCCCTAAAGGGGGTGACATGTCCATGGTACATCCCTCAAATGGTGGGTGGCAATGATATAATAATGGATCAAAGTGGGGATCAGGGGAAATCATCCAGACCATATGTCATGGTTCACGAGTAGCTACAATAAGGGAAGCCAACACCTGGGTATGTGAGTGTAAGAGGGAGTAAATCGTGGTACATGAGTTGCCCCGGCCTTTGTTTTTCCACCCTTCTTCATATGCCTTTTTCCTTTTATTCATTTTTCTTAACAACTGCTCGGGGCTCCAAGGAAAGAGAGCATGATGTGTAATATGTAGCAGTGGATACCCCCTTAAGGTGGGTCGGTTCATCCCCCACCAGGGTTTGGGACAGCCATGGGTTCCTTAACAGTAGAGGGGGCTCATCTAGGGCCCACAGGAACCAAGGTGATGGCCCTGGATAAGGGGTAGAGCTCATGTTTGGCTTTTGTCCACGTGTTAAATTTGTGTCTCCTAGCCATCTTTTGCATTTTGTGGTACATTTCCTATATAAAGTAGCCAAATTAAGCCTTTTGTTTTCTTCTTAGCTACATCAACCTTCGGGGCATTGTTCCCTATGTGCTAACCCTATGTGCACCCATTGGACACATGTGGACCCGAATGGGAAAATAGATGAATGGGGCTAATATGAGTGGAAGGGGAGTGATGTAGGTGGTATCAGGAAGCAGAACTACACAACCAAAATCGGGATTTCCCATGTAGTGCTAATTCTAAAGCCAATGGTCAGTAAAGGAGATCCCACGAGACTAAGATACAAGGGTAACCACAAAATCGGGCAGTAGAGACAAGAATACAAACCTAACAACCTCTTTCCGTCGAATCCCCCTACCAATCCATGCCCAAAAGTGTCCATGACAAGTAAGGAAAATTACTCAATTATGCTAATGAAAAGCCATACCTTTGGTGTCGGGATGCCCACCTTCAAACATACATTCATGACGAGTGGTCGAGGAACCACATCGCTGGCTTAGATGGCAGAGACGATGGCACATTGAGCTGTCTAGTGGCTGCAAGGGGTTGTTGGCTGTCGACTGAGGACCACCTAGGAGAAAATATTTCTCCTATATACACTACCCACAGGTGGTGGGTAACAGGCCTAATTGGAAGGCTACAGTTATCTTGAAAGGAAGGAGCCAAGACCTTCTCTTATTCTGAGCATAAGTGCATTTCAAAGGACGTGAAATTGAAGCCTCAACCACCAAGAAAAAGGAACTGAGATTCCTACTTTAATTTTGTGCATGAAAGGGACTTACATCAAATTGATTAGCGGTACATTAGGCCTATCCTGGAAGGGTAATCATCAAGCTACAGTCACCTTGTTCAAGACATAATTCGCAAACCTGTGGAGTGACATAGAAGACAAGAACTTGTGGTATAAGATCCACGAAGTTGTGAAAGTTCTACAGGGATGAGATTGAGAACCATTATTTTGAGCACATATATACTCAATCTAAGCCTAAACAATAGTGAGCCCAGCTTGGAACCTTCTCTCTTGTCATTGAAACTATCTACAAGGATATCTCCTTGCAATCAGTGCAAGAAAAATTATGTTGGTGACAGCCTATCATTGAAGTCTTCAAAGCTTGCCAACATCCTGATAATAGAAGACTTTAACGAATTGTCACATCTTGGGAAAGGGATATCGTTGCATCTATAGCAGTCAGTTCTTTGCGAACTATGCATCACAAATTTGTACGCAGAAGAGCAGTAGCATCCTAAAGCAATTTGAAGAAGCAGTTTAAAGGTAGCCTTACCTCAAGTAAGTATTGATCTTTCAATTTTATGTCTACAGCGTCCAATATGTCTTCATTCTGCAAGGAGAGCAACAAGCTCGATGGAACCTCTAACTACCAAGGGTGGATGAAGAGTATTGACCTTATTCTCCTTTAGAATGTTGTCATGGATTGTGTAAAAGGCAATGTTACAGAACCAAATAAGAAGGATGCCAATGAATGGAACAAGTATTTCAAGAATGAGATAAGAGCTCAAAGGATCTTGATTGAATCAATCAAAGATCATTTAATACCATTTGTGGTAGAGTTGAACAAGGCCAAGGACATCTATGACAAATTGAACAAGTTGTACTCAGTGACCACCTCAGGTCAGAAAATTGCCTTGAGCAACAGATTGTACAAGATAAGGATATCATTTGAAGAAGACATTGCAACCCATCTTGTGAAGATGTCTCAATTAAGAGATCAATTGCATGCCCTTGGTGAGACAATTTCTGATTCAGAAATGGCAACATGTGTTCTCAATGCCTTGCCTCCAGAGTGGAATTCGTTTGTGACCAACATATATTCGAGAAAGGAGACTTCCATCTTCGAGGAACTTTGGTCTCAATGTGTAATGGAAGAATCCCAATTGAATGCCAAGGAGGAAAATGATCCTCTTGGAAAATCTCAAGCATATGCAGCAAGCATGAAGCCATTGAGTAAAGGAAAATTTGGAAGGTCTCATCATCCGAAGAAGAAGCATGATATGTCAAATATAAGATGCTTCGAATGGAATGAGTTTGGTCACTTCAGAAGGGATTGCCTAAAACTCTCAAAGGAATCTAATCAAAAGAAAGGTACAAAAAGGAAAGATAGAGCACATGCAACTAAAGAAGTCAAGGAACCTGAGAAGAACTCGAATGAAAAAAATCCTAGGGATCTCTTCTTCTGAAGCTACTCCATCTTGATGATATACGTACAGTTAGAGTAAGGCATGTAGATGCATTGGTAGAATGCAGGGAATCATGGTTTGTAGCATGTAGCTTAAGTCACAGGACACGTCCCTCAGGGTCTCGTGTCCCGTATTTTACGTGTCGGACACGAAAACCACCCTAAAACGTGTCGAAAACGTTTTTCTTCGTGTCCTCCAATCAAGACACGTGTTTTGGGCGTGTCAAAAACATGCCCTAACGTTTTTTGTTCTTAGGAACGTGTCACATGAAAAGTGACATTTAAAACCTGCAACATTGTTTATTTTTGGGTTTTTTTGTCATTGCTCACCGCCGAAGTTGAGTTTTCTCGTCGCTGGAATCCAATTTGTTGTGCAATGTGAGGGATTCCATTAGATTTGAGCGCAATGATCATATCTTCACATCGACCTAGACCTAAAGATGTAGGAAACGAGTGTTCGCATGCTTTGCTGAGAGTTTGGAGCACTTAAATTTCTTGTAAGTTGTGTTATAGCCTATGTAACTTAATTTAATTATACAGGAGTGACCACATGTAGATCGTGTGTTGAAATAAAAATTCGAGCTCCCCATCATGTGCTCATTGCTCACTACACCTTCGAGGTCTAAAAGGAGGGAAAGCTTGATTAATGCTCTAGTCAACAATGAAGTTTGAACACATAAATTTATGTGAAGTTTGAACATGATCAAACCTATTTGAAGTTGATAACAAAAATTATAACATGAACAATGAACGTTGAACTGTGAACATCATTGATATAGTAAATTAATAAACTAACTAGTAAATTACTAAATAGTAAATAGGGTATACTAAATACTAAATAGATATCATCAAGATTCATATCTATATGGATCAAGCACTATATTTTAGTATTTTTTAATATATATATATATAAAACGTGTCCCTTGTGTCCTGTTTCTGGGGTCGCTACGTCTCGTGTCAATTACTCATATTTAGGTGTCCTCCGTGTCTCGTGTCCTCGTGTCATGTAACTTAGCATATAGCATTTGAAGATTTCATTTATATGTTTTGGCAGTCATCTAGTAGGCACTGAAATTATGTTGCAAGCTGAATAATGATGTGAAAGGATCATTTAAGGATCCCCCTTAGTGATGTCATGGAGTGATTTCTTCATCTTGGGAAGAACAACCATGATGATATCAATGTTATTCTCTACTCTCTCTGTTTTAGAGAAAGCTTCTTAGAAACTTGTTGGTTCAGTCGCAGCATGATAGATCTCATCTTGGAGATGAGGAACAGTTTAGAAAAAAGCTAGATGATTGGTTGAGGTATGGAATCCGATGAAGTTGATGTTCCGCTAAAAACTCTAATGATGATTATTGAAGGAATAACCATGATGTTGATGAAGACAATCACTGTCGTAAAATGTAACTACGTTCTGTCTTCATAATGACATTGTAATTGTGATTTTGTAAGTGATGTAAAGAAAATAAATTATTTTGTAATGCCTTACTTGATGGGTTTCATGAGCAAGAAGTTTATTTTTAGATGGCTCCCATTGAAAGCCTTAGGATTTGTCAAAAGATCAATGTCATGTATAAAGATATGTCAAATGTATTCTAGCAAATAGCCCTCCAAAGACAAGCACAGTCCTCGTCTTCGCATGTCAGCCTACAAGATAAAATAGGCTTGTGTCGGCTCACTCAAGGAGACACATCTACTCGGTGGTCAAGACAGCTCATAATTATATGGACGAATTACTATATATAGGAGGCTAGGCTCCTCGCATTAGCACAGTTCAAACTTCGCATATCTCTGAGATTTCACAAAACAATAAGCTCGGATGTCTGAGATTTTCGAAGGCAAGTTCATATGCATCACAGGAAGAAACTCGGATGGAGAAGGGATAGCAAGGATCTCTCTACAGTTAATCAATAGCAAGGGAATTTGGATCCCTTTTATGATCATGGAGGAAGCAAGGGAGAATGGTCTTTGTATAGACCACAGTTCCGTGTCCTTGTAGAAGTCACAGTTCCGCATCATAAAGATCATTAAGAAGCTACAGCTCAATATTATGCCACAGTGATTCGGTATATACAGCGAAGAAGAACTTAGGAAGAGGATCACTAGTATGTGACCAGCCCTTCACAGTGTTGTGTTAAATAAGGTCTCGGTACTATCTCAGAAATAAGGGTTCGGTTATGCTGCTGGAGGAAGACGAATATTACAATAAACTCAGTTTGATATAACTACATGATGACAGTGATGATAAAAGATCTGAAGAAGGTCAAAACGAAAGAAGAGTGACTGTCAAGAGGACTTGTGTCTTGATGTTGGAGAGGCTACTAGGTCAAGGGTCTTGGTCTTGGTATTCGTCAATTGGAATCTCTATAAGAAGAATTTGTGCGGGTTTTCCTCTCAAAGAGTGAGAGGTTTTGGCCCTGGCTTATAGCCTACATACTGTGTCTCTTGCCTATTTATGTTCATGCATTGGTTACTGTTTGATGAAGAAGAACACAAAGAACCTAACATAAAGAAGATCCTAATCTAAACAAGTAAAAAGCATTCACAAGCAGTCACAAAGTGAAGAGAAATCAACTAATACTAATGCCCTAGATTTCTCAATATGGTATCAGAGCTAAGGTGTTAAAGTCAAAGGAGGGGCATTTAATCAAAGAGACACTCAAGGATCGAGTTTCAAGAAAGGCATCAAAGTAAGTTGAAGGTTATCAAAGCAAAAGATCAAGATCTACACTGAAGAATCAAACCCTAGATCGAAGAGGCAATCTACAATAGCAAAAGTTTAGATCCTATAGTCATCATAAAAAGACCACAAAGATCCTCATCAAGTTATCTACAAAGCAAAATAGCTCAAAGTACTTTAAAGTTGAAGATTACATCATCTTGGAAAGGACAGTGATGAATTCAGACTCCTAGCACAGTCACACAACTGTTCAGATCTCTGTGCTGATGGATTGTATCGGATGTCATATCACAGTATACAGTTCGGACTAAATAGAAGTGAAAGCGAGGGTTTGTTTAGGGTAAAGTTCAAATATCCGCAGTCAAAGAAGTTCTCATATGTCTCTCTATAATTTCGGCTAGATGATGTACAGAAGCCACGGTTTGGTAATGTGAAGGAGCTGCCATTAAGAGAAGTATTACAATGTCTTGCTAACGCTGCAGAAATGACAGTTTGGTGTCAAGACAGTAATATAGTGCCATCTCAAATGTGTCAACAGTTCATTGCTATCTTATTATGCTCAGAAAGGAAATGATCTCAATGCGTAAGAAGAACCGAAGCAAGGAGAAGATAATCAAGGAAGCAAGATCTAAAGGCATTGTTATTATAAAAGGAGAAATCTCCTCTCACTGAAGAAGGGTTCTTCATTTGGAAGAAGATCATCCAAAAGGGAGCACGAATACATCTTCTTCAACCATCATTAAAGTGATCAAGTTGAAGATTTCATCTTCACTTGTCAAGTAACTACCTATCATTCTATAATCAAGTAAAATGACTTCGTTTTGCAAGGAGATCTATAAACTAGATAGGTCATCGAAATTCCTTGCATGGAAAAAGGAGGATAGACATAGTCCTCGAAGAAGATGAAGTCATCGGACATATCAATGAAAAGGTCTCCTCTAAATACATGGAAAGGGATTCTTATGAAAGGTTCCCTCATATAGCAGTATTGGAGATATCGAAGAGATAGTATATGATAGAACTATTCTCTGAAGTTGCGATAAAGAAGATCACATCACGTAGATCTGGTCTACACAAATTGAAGGTATTAAAGGATAAAGGGTTATCTTCATAAAATCTCAATTGCAAGATCTCGGAGAGATAATCATCATTGTTCTAAATACACTAACTGATGAACAAGGTAACAATGTCTATGAAGATAAGAAGGCTATCCAATTCAACAACTAGTGGTTTCTATGCAAGATAGAAGAAGACAGGTTGAGAGCAAAAGTATTCAGACATTTGTCAAAAGGAAAGGAAAACATAGCTAAGCTAAGATTCAATGCTATGAGCACTACCAGAAAGATTGTCCTAAGTTCAAGGGCAATAACAAGAAGGATAGAGACGAAGTCCATTTCACCGAAGAAGTGGAGGAAGTTGAAAGAAGGAAGTCCAAGGAAGTGAAGCATTAGAAGCAAGAGCTCTTGAAATCGCCATAGGGAAACACGAAGGACCAATGAAACAAAATCTATGGTAGTCAACTTTGAAAGATATAGCTCTTGGTGACCTCATTGAAAGATCAAAGGAAGAAGTCATCCAAGACAAGTCTCATCATACATCAATCAAAAGGGAAACATCTGCGCAATAAGGATATGCAAGATCCTCAAGATTCTCCTATTGAATCCTCATCGGAGGATTCTGTTAGTGTCAGACTTTCCAGCCTTCCTCCAGTGATCAAATATGCTCTTACAAAGTGGTCTCAGAGTGTCAAGGTCAAATTTTGTCATTTCAGTGAGTCTTCAAGCAAAATTTGGTCACTAGGCATTAGGTCTAGGGTTTGCTTTCACTCCTTCTAAAGTAGTCCAAAAGGCCCATCTATGTCACTATTCAGCTGAGTCTATCATCATTCATAGGGTTTTCATTATCATGTCAGTGTCTAATGAGTCATTTTACATCTTGTTCATGCTTCAGTTGTGCCTTGGCAAGTTCATTTCCCTCTCCTAGGGTTTTGAAGCCAATTTCTCTTGGACGGTCAAATCATCAGCAAAACTTGTTTCCTGATGTTCATACACCTTCCCCTATCCTTAATGTACCTTATCAAACACTTCCCATCCCTTAGATCCGCCAAATTCCTCATTTTTGCACAAACCTTAGTTTCTAGCTACAACCTGGCAATTTTCTAGGTTTGGCCTGTGATTTGCCCTTTTGGACCCCTTCCCCTCACTCAATCTCTGAGATTCCACTTTCCCCTGCTTCCTAACATCCCTCCCACTCCCAAAAATTTCCCCAAGAATTTAGAAGCCCCCTATCCCCTTCATTTCGCTTCATTTCGACAAAATTCCTTGTTTCACACATCGGGACAAGTCGCACTCAAATGATGTTCCAGAGAAATAAAAGATGAATTTGGGAAAACGGAGAGAGGTTTTTGTCCAAAACATGCCAAAGAAGAGAATTCTCCTTCACTTTTTGCACAGGTGTCATGGTTTGAGAGAAATGTCAAAGAATACCGTTGCCTCGGGAGAATCAAAGGCACCTCTGAAGTGACCTTGGGAAAATCAAGTTTTATCATAGCTTGGTTGGCCAAATGATTTTCTTGATGGGTAAAATGATAACTAGACATAAAGATCTTTCCAATGAGCTATCATAAGCTCAATTTGGGGTTGCGGAAGGCATCCAAAAGTTGACTGCAACAACACTCTTCCTTGAGGTAGCCTCATTTGGCACTTTTTGACCAGTCATGGGAGATTTGATTTTTGATAGGGAAAATGAACTCCAAATTGAAAAATTCCAGTTGGGTTGGAAATTAGACTCAAAGACCTTTCCAACGAGCTATCCTACACCTAATTCTGACATTGGGAAGGCCTCCAAAAGCCTCCTGCAAAAGGAGCGACCCGTCAAGACTGAGGTGAGACCCGTTAAGCAGGCGCGACCCGTCAGGGTACCTCAGCTAGTGTAAATTTTGTATGGGCACGACCCGTCAGGCAAGTGAGACCTGTTGGGCAGTGAACGCGACCCATCAACATACCATCTACACAAAATCGCCAGCAAGCTTCTAAGGAACCACGAAATTGCCAAATTTTGCAAGGTAGGCCCTCAATCATGAAAAAATTATTTCTTGCTACATTCAAGAAGATCATGATTGTATTCTTAAAGGTCTTCATTTTGCAAGTAAAAGTCTCCATTGTGATTTGGGTTTGAAATTGTCAAAATTGCTAGGGTTTATTATGCTGTTTTGAGGTATCCCTTTTTCTTTCCTATTGTTCACCTCCCATTACATATCCCTTATCATTTTATTTAAATTTCCCTTCCAAATTTGATAAGAGCCTTAAACCCTAACCCTCTTCCCTAAAAAATAAACTCTCAAGCCCTAACCCTACCCCTCATGATGCCAATGTAAACAAATATATAACATGATGCATGTGCAATAATTGTTGCAATGTTTTTCCCTTAAATCCCTGTTTTATATATTTATTCCCATTTTCCCTTTAGAAGTGCCCCTCCCCTAACATTCTCCTCATGTTCCTTATCCCCTTGAAACAACATATAAATCAGCATTCAAACAGTCAAAACAACAGGGTATCCTATGGGAGGATTTTATCTCTTGAGAGGCTATGCTTATCCGGCTCAATGCTCATTTTGAAAAGGCTGTTGGCTAAGGCCAACCAAGATAACAAACTGCTGAGGAACATGAAGAATCATTATTGGGCGCGGATGCACGTGTGCAAAGCGAAGATGAAGGCGCTTCAAAGGCGGTTGGCAAAGGCACTAAAACGGAGAAAGAGGCCCGATCCCCTCCATATCTTGGCCGAGACTTCCTTGAAGGAGCATAGCACTAAATAGCTCAGCCACAGCACAAATCCCAAGAAATTTTGAGCATTTTGGGTAAATTTTGGTTTTTTCAGGCAATTTACAGGTTTTCTCCATTAACGGGTCTCACCCTCGGTGAGACCCTTCATCCCGGCAACTCCATTTTGCAAAAACTCATCATTTACAGATTTTTCATGGAAAGTTACACTTGCTCAGCCATTACTAAGAAATTTCACCAAGTTTTGGGCCTCCAGAAAGTCAAAAAACATGCAAAAAATGACTTTCTGCTACATTTTTGACATACATAAAGTAGTCTTGGGAGATTGCAATTTTGGAGGGGCAAATGGCCACCAAATGCTGAAATTCCACTTGGGTTGGAAAGTAGACATCAAAACCTTTCCAACAAGCCCATGTTTGCCACATTTGGACACCTGGAAGTATCTCAAAATGAGCTCCAAAGTAGCGCGACCCGTCAGGCAGAGGTACACGACCCGTTGGGCAGTTTTCACAAGAATTCATCTACAGCTCAGGAACTCGCCCAGCTTTGACCAGTTTTGACTTGAGATGGGATTTTCACCCTCTTTGATGTAATTAATTTATTTTCATGTTGACATGACACTTATTTACCTATTCTAGAAGATTCATTCATGAAATAGCCAACATTTAATGAATGAATTGGTTTCCTAGTTTATAGAGGCAAGTTGTTTTGACTGCCTAGTTTTGAGTGCTAAGTTTAGAATTGGTTGAAACAGCTCCTAGAAGGATGAGCTCGACCCCTAGAGGCAAGGAAAAGTGTTAGCTTGCCTATATTATGTATTTTCTTAGTCATTTTCAGAGGTTGGAAGGTTGGACTCTTGAGGGAGAAGCTATCATTGTATTATTTCACTGTATCTCTGCAATTTTTGGCTAAGGCAGACCAGGGTTTTGCAGTCCTTTTTGGGATTCTTGTGGTTACATGTATTGATGGTGTGTTTCTCTATGTACCTGTAACTTTTTTAGGTGAATCATTTCCTTTCTTTTCCTTCTGCACATTAAGCAAACGAAGTGTTAAAGTAATAATTCATGACTGTCATGCTCTGCTTTTAAGTTTGTTTAATTTCAATGTTTTCTACTGTTTAAGGAGAATCAAAAGTTATTGTTTGCTCTCCTTAACTCCTCAGCTGTCATTCCTAATCATCCACCTCAATAAAAGGCATCAATACTGTCTCCTACCTCGCCCCAAAGAACTCCCTGCAGAAACTGTGTCCAATCCCCACACCCAAAATTGCCATCCCCTCAATTTTCCACCAAAAACCCTAAAAACCCCAAATCAACCCTTTTGATCAGTTTACTAGCCTAAAATCAGTGTTACCCTATTGGTCATCTCATCCATTGAAGATGTTACTGAGATTTACCGGAGAGAGCTTTCTCCTGCCCCGTAGGGCTAGCTACGAGGCTAAATGGTTTGATGTTGCCTTGAGGTTTGCCTTTTTCAGCCTGAGGTGAAATTTCAAGTGCTAACAACATGCATGGTGTTCAGGATCATGAATTTCATTTTGTGCACACATGTGATCCCATCCATTGGCACACTCATCGAGGCGAAGACACATAACCAATTCCAATTGGAGCTAGACATGTACTTCGACGAGTTGATGCGCATAGCCACTAGAACATACTTGGAGATCAACACAGACACTATGCATTAATATGTTACTAGTCTGGCTGCAATCAAGACTATGACGCACATGTTATTAGATGAGCTGGATATAGGAGCTAAATTAGTGTACCCAGATGCAACGAAGGCCAGAGCTTGCTTCCAAAATGATGTCACCATGAAGTACACGAACACCATCACAGACTACCAAGCTTGGCATCAGTTCACCACTGTCGATCATCGCGAGGATGTCAAAAATTTGGTCTTCCCACAACTGTCTGAGTCTTAGTGATGTGTTGCATGGCTTACTCGAGCCCATTTTGTCTCACATAGGTACATGTGAAGATTGTAATGGTTCATCTTGTCAAATTGAAAGTACAAGTGTCGATAGTAGAATGTAACAGTCATGTAGAAGTTGAAGAGTCATGAGGGTAGGTGAAGAGTCACAAAGGGGAATGTCAAGTGTCATCCCACCCTTTTCTATTTATAGAAACTCAATAGGCTTTTGGGAGCAAATATTCCTATAGGTGTATCTTAGAGAAATCTTGGAGTCTATTGTAGCGGCCTTGGCTTCGCCATAGTGCAGAGCTAGTACATCTCTTTGGAGGAGCAAGTGACAGTGACTATAACATTCCATAGTCAAAATTACTAGTTGTTCATGGTTGTATTATATGATTGGATATTTCACTCTTTATATAACATAGCCAACAAATTTCATGCATGTGTTGTTATTGTATTTCAGTTGTTTTGATTACTCTAATGATATATGTAGTTCTTTTCTTATGCATGTATGTATCGAATTTTTCTATATATGTATGTATGAATCTTATTGAGATGTGATGCTAGTTTAACCATCACTTTGGATCATTGTCTAGCCTACCCTCCATCTTGTGATGTATCTTGCTTGTGTGTTCCCTTTCAAGCTATGTGTTTCCACTGGTTTCTAAGGGGTGCACCCATTCCCATTTCCGTGTGTTAGAACCCTTCATGCACCTTGCTTTATATGTTGCACTGGTCACACCCTTGCTACAAACAAGGACATCTTACTTACCTCTATGAACAATCACGGTCAAGGCAATACCGTACGAGCCACTGCTGGGACACCTACACTAAATGATATGAGGTCTAGTTCGGACTTCTTACTGGGGATATTCCCTGACCTGTTGGCAAGTCCAGCACAGTCAAAAGTTTAGTGTTAGAAGAAGGGCTAGATGACAAGATGAGTCCTTGTAATCTATTTTGAATCTGAACATACTTATCATGACTAACTATAGAGTTTCTCTTCTAGAGTGTATGTCTTATGGAAATGACTTTGAAATCTTGGAAGAGTTCTAGGATAACTTGTCACATAAAGTATATGATGGTGGAGGGTAAGTAGCCTTGGTTAGGCACGCAATCATCATTGTAGGCTCACGCGAAAGACATGAAAGCTTTGAAGATTACATGACCTACGCACTGCTCGCATATTCACTTCGAGGGCACCCAATGCATTGGTGTGCCACGCTACCCAAAAAAGGTATTAATTCTCTTTCTCATATGGTCACAGAGATAGACCGATATTTCAATCATTCTGAATGTAAGGCACTCAATGAAGAAATTTTGAAATTATGAAAAGAACCTGATGAATCTATTGAACAATTTTACATGCGCTTTCATAATTATGCATATCCATTTCCCAAATATGCAATTGGTTGGGAATTTCTCGATGAAATATTTGAGTATCTTCTTTACATATCCAAAAGTCCATAGTTCTTGCAATCATTTGAACCTCACTCAACATACTTCGGTGATGAAGCTGCGCAATCACAAGCAGGAACAATTGTTGTCACAAGTGATATCCACCTTCCCTCATTGAACATCTTCACCACCATAGAGTGATGTGGGAGAACATGCACACACATATTTTGAACTATCACATCTTCCCACTGCACATGCTCTTGATATCTATGTAGATTTGGCTAGCAAGTCTACTTGTTTTCACGTGGATTCATTCCCCCAACCTCCATCCCCACATTCCATTGATCCTTCGAATTGTATTGTCCTATGTTCTTCCATTCTGGACTCCTCACCTATTGTGAAAGAGGATCAAGTTGTCGACAAAGTTGGTGTTATGCAACCAACATATGTTATCAGTCTTGATGAATGTGTGCCAAAATATAAAGAAGAACCAGCTATGAAGGATGACTCCTTTCCACCCACACCTCACCCTCTCTATCCTAAGATCCCTTGTGATTTTTCCACTATTGATTTCCCTTGTGAAAAGTCATTCCCAGATGTTTCTACTTCTAATGATTCACAAGACACATCAGATGTCAGTCTGTCATTACATTGAGGAGAGGACACATTTTTCTCTGCAAATCCATCCAATCTGTCATCTATAATTTCTAAAAACAAACAGGGTGAAGATCCTTGCTTCTCATTTGCCCATTTGCACAATTTATTAAATCATGAGGATGTCAACAAAAATCCAAAATTTTATAACTGTGGTTGTCGTGTTCTTCGTACTTCATTCAATCATGATGTTGATTCACTCATTGTTAATATATCTAGACCATTAGTCTCTGCTGATCTACCTAAGGATGAAGTTGAAACCCTCCAAAGTTATCGAGGCACTTCAGCCCAGGTTGATGGTTATGTCAGGCCCTCGTTGTCCTGAGGTTGCTTTCACTTCCGATCAGGAAATTGTTGAAACACGTGCAACTCCTCATCACTCTCTACTTCACATTGAAAATCAACCAAACACCCAAATTTCTCTTCCTCCACTCGAATCACATGATCCCATCACTCTTGCATTGGAGGAATCTTACACAGCAAGCACACCTGTGAAACATAATTGGTCTACCTTTCTAACGTTTTCTTGCATGTCACGTTCAAGAGAATGCATATGCTCAACTTCTCCATGCAATGTAGCGTAACACCATGGCAAGTTGACAGTGTGGATGTCATGTACTTTCACTCATTTCTTTTCTGTGGATGCATTTAACTCTGAAGTGTGTTTGTCTTCATCATTATGTCCTTCATGTTTGTTGGTTCACTTGACTGCGCTACTCACAAACCACACCTTCACCAACTTGGGTTGACCAATGTGCTGGTGGCTGCATTGGAAGTATCACTTCACATGAGTAGACCCATGCACCATTAGCTTTGGAGTAGGAGTAGTGTTTTATTCTTTTCTTGTTTGCCTGCATGCAACTTTGCTTCTTACTTTCTGTGTTTTTTTGCTTGCTTACTTTCTTTTCTTACTCACTTTGCTTGCACATTTACTTCTACTTTTTCTTTGTTTTGTTGTTTGTTTGCTTGTTTACGTTCATAGGTTAGTTTCACATGAAATGATGTGCGACTCTTGAAACAAGCTGGGTAGAGTACAAGAGGACTTGTTTTGCTACCAATACTTGGTTATTTGTCGTCCTGCCTCTATACGAAGAACTTTTTGTCTTCATTCCATGATACACCAATGGAGAATATGTGTTGTTCAAAGTGAACCTTGATGAAAACACAATGCTTGCATGCTAACTAGTATCACCTACTCTAATCAGTTGTTTTGGATTAATCCTTGTCAACTCAGTCAAGTAGAATAAGGTGAGGGGGGAAACTTAACAAGCATGTTAGAGGTATATACAAATACTTCTCTGAAGGAACAAACTCTTCTGCTCTCAATAAGTCGTGATCCCTCTTCTACCTCTCAAATGAATATGTGCTATGCATAGTTATAAAAAATGAAAAATGAAAATGTGAAAATGTTTGAAAATTCAAAAATGAATAAGGTGAAAGAAGAGAAAGGCTTCCTATGTAGAGAGGTGATGCAAGTAACTCCATCAGGGTACTGTCCAAGCCTACTAGCAGCAGAGCAATGCCAGAGATGAAACTTAAACTTTGACTGTCATATCTCTTGTCTACTAATATACCTCCCATCCCTAATTGAAGTAACTATGTTGACTTGGATTGGAATGTGTGTTGACCGACCAAGAGCATGGAAGGTGCTACATATTTTAATTAATATATTGTGGAAACCAAGACGATCAAATAAATGAAAAATACTTCCAGAGGAGTTAGACTTACTTTTCACGAAACAAGGTCCATTCAGACAGATGGAGTTATACCAGTGTGTCGCTAAGTGTTGTAGCGGCTACAACCACCCTCCAAAAAAATTTCTTAGCTTCATTTTGGAGCCTACCTACCAACCATCCTTAGCAGCATGTCTTGCAATGATAAAGAACATAGGCTTCAACTGAGTTTCAATGGCTTCCTAGCCTATGTTGATCAACTTGTTTGTCTCCCAAGGCAGGATGTCATTCGGGACATAGTCATTTTTCTGGTTGAGATGCTCACCTCAAAAATTGCACAATTCTGGAGGGGAACCAACTTTCCCTCCAAAAATTGAGTAATCCTATTGGGCTCCAGAAATGCACAGTTCATCCAGGCAACTTTCCCCTTAAAAATTGCGCTATGTAGCTCGACACCAGACTTCATCTCAGGAATTGTACAATTCTGACTAATAGCCAGGGCTTCAATCTACAAATTTCACAGTGCATGAGGGACATCCATCCTTGCTCAACCCAGAAACTGTACAAATTTCATCCCCAGACTTGCAGGTTTTTGAATGTGTTGTCAACTTGATCGGTTCCCTCCAGGACTACACAAGCCTGATTTGCGTGCATGGCCTTCTTTTCTCGAAAAAGAAAAAAGAAAAACATTCCTATATTTTAGGGATCTATTTGAGTAGCTAGAAGGTTACATCCAAAATCCATTTTAGAAACCTCCCACCAAGTGTCGCTTTTTTCTAGATTTGTGGCATGCATGTCATAACCTCGATATTATCAAAACTCATTTGAAGGATGTTGTAGAGCTCATTCCTCACATTGATCTTGTAGTTCTAAAATACCACATCGCACCTAGGAGTCTTCGACACATTTAGATCAGTGTTTTCGGGGTAAGACTACTTTTCATGTCTTATGGTGTGTTTTTGTCGCTTTTTGTATTTCACTTTGTGTAAGTGTTGTCTTCTTGGTTTCATTGAGCGCTTTTTGTCGTTTTGATGTATGTTAGCTTGTAGAAGCACTCTTTCAGTTTTTCTTTGCATCTCATTACTAGCGAATGCATGACATTGTTTTTGCACTAACAGTCATCGTTGCAGCGACTCACTTCACCCACATGATTTCTTCCTTGTCTTTTGAATCTTACACTCATTGTTTTCATGCGTGATTATTCATTCTTGCTTACACTTAGTCTTTCCATGCATTCAAACCTTTTCATGTTTTCAATCACCCATCGGTGGGTTTGGTATGCCCCGGCCTGAACCTTGCCTTGCTTGGCTAGCTATGCACATTTATGGAAGTGAAGACTTTTCCTTCCCTCCATAAATTGTGCAAATATGACCCAGAACTAGCCTCCTAGCTTGCTTTGCACAATTCTGGGAGGCAGTGCCTTGCTGGCCCTAGGAATTGCGCAATGTAGTTTGCTTGTTTTCATGTCACTGTTGACTAAAATTGTGCATTGTGCAGTTTTAGTCCTCAGTGGACCAGGCTAGACTATGAATTGCATAGCTCCAGTAGTTAATCAACATCCTAACAACTTGGACTGGGCCTTGCATAGTTTTGGCAGTCAGTCTCCCAGCCTCCTAGTTAAAATTGCAAAATCTTCACAGTCAATCACACATGTTTGTTGCATGTTAGTCCTCCACTTTTTTGTTGTTTTCAACTAACAAATTTCTTTCCACGAGTTTTTCTATGTCTCCAGGTATCACAGGTGTTCATTTTCCTCTCAGTAGTATAGGTACAATGGCCTCCTATAGGGTAGGGTCAAAGAACACCATTGAAAGTGCATCTGGAGATGCAGTTGAGCGAGTGTCTATGAGCTTGCATATCTATAAAGAAACCAAGATTTTCATAGATAACGATATCAAGTGAAATGGAAACGACATCGCAAAGAGTAGCACCATCACTAGCACCAAAGGGTAGCACACCTGTGCATGAACAAGGCATGAGGAAGGTTGTTAACAGCACAGAGGTGGAGCAAAGTTGCATGTTCAAAGTAAATCCACTTGTGATGAAAGTAGCTTTGGAGATTGAGGCTAAGAGATGACAACGTGAAAAGAGGAACTCGTTGAGGAAAAGAGAGAAACAGAGGACGGAGGAAACAAAGGAGTTGCAGGAGTTGAAGTGACAAATAAGGGAAGAACATAAGTTTCATAGAGGAGAGAAGGAAGCACAATAGGAACGGGTACAACAGGAGGCACAACATGCACATATTGATGAAACTGCACCCATACAATTTATAGACCCATCCCAACAGCTCACAGAGAGTAGATAGGGTGAGCAATGTTGTCGATCACATGCACGATTATCAGGAGCATGAATGTCATTGTGCACATGCATGTGATCCCATCCATTTGCACACTCACCAAGGTGAAGATAAAGAACCAAGTCCAACTAGAGTTGGTCACATACTTCAACGAGTTGATGTGCATAGCCACAAGCACAAACTTGGATATCAGTGTAGACACTATGCACTAGTATGTTGCTGGTCCAACTGTACTCAAGACTATCATGTACATGTTATTAGATGAGTTGGACATAATAGCCAAATCAATGTACTCGAATGAAATGGAGACTAGAGCTCACTTCCAAAAGGATGTGACCATAGAGTACATAAACACCATCACAGACTACCAAGCTTGGCATCGGTTCGCTGCCATTGATCATCACGAGGATGTCAAAGAGTTGGTCTTCCCACACTTGTTTGAGTCTTAGTGATGCCTTGCATGGCTTACTCAAGCCTATTTTTTCTCACATAGGTACATGTGTAGATTGTAATGTAAAATATAGTGAAAGAACAAGTGTCGATAGTAGAATGTAAAAATCATGTAGTAGTTGAAGAGTAATGAGGGTAGGTGAAGAGTCACAAAGGGGAATGTCAAGGGTCATGCCACCCTTTATTATTTATAGAATCTCATAACTCATTATACAGGCTTATGGGAGCCAACCTTTCTATAGGTGTATCTTAGAGAAATCTTGGAGTGTATTGTAATGAGCCTTGGCTTCTACATAATGTAGAGCTAGTACATCTCTTTGGGGTAAGAGGCAATAGTGACTATAACATTCCACTGTCAGAACTAGTGCTTGGTCATGTTTGTATTTTATGATTGGATATTTCACTCTTAATATAAAACCAACACATTTAATGCATGTGTTCTTATCATCTTTCAGCTATCTTGGTTACTCTAATGATATATGTAGTTGTTTACTTACGCATGTATGTATGGAATTTTTCTATATATGTATGTATGAATATTATTGAGATGTTTTTGTGGTTTAACCATCACTTTGGATCATTGGCTAACCTACCTTCCAGCATGTGATGTATCTTGTTAGTGTGTTTCCATTCAAGCTACGTGTTTCCACGTGTTTCTAAGGGGTGCACTCATTCCCCTTTCCATATGCTAGAACCCTTCATGCACCTTCCTTGGCTTGTTGTGCTAGTCACACCCTTGTTACCAATAAGGACATCCTACTTACCTCTATGCACAACCATGATCAAGGCGATATCGTATGACCCACTATTGGGAATCCTACACCAAATGGTCTAAGGTCTAGTTTGGACTTCTTACTGGGGAGATCCCCTAACATGTTGGCAGGTCCAACATTGTCAACACACCCCGAGATTTTATGCAATGTTTTCAGGGCTAGATCTCATGCCACTACCAAAAACCTCATGAAACTTCCAGAAATGCAAAATAACATCAAAACAATGATACTAATGCAAATACTTGATCAATGAATTGATTGGAACCCTACTAGTCACAAATATGAATTCTATAGGTCATAACAATAGATCTGAGCATAGGAGCTCATATGTATTTGAGAATCGCTAATAATAATTGATTCCTTATAACAATAGCTGCATTATCATCTAGTAGGTCATATATTCATTGTTCATTCATTTACAAATCAAAACATGATGCGAGCCATACATCATCATTGTCATAAAGCATGCTCATAACCAACATATAATAAACTTAAATAACAATGATGCAACAACCATAAATACCAAATGTAAACAAGTATATTTACCCATTAAATTCAAGAGGAATAAGCTCTTGTTAACATATGAAAAATATAACGAGGTCTGGGACTTCCACGAACCACTCGAACATAGACTAGGTTGAACCAAACCTCTCTTTCAACTAGTCAACCCCATGCCATTTTCCAAGAATGAATGTGGAATCTCATGGAACACATCTAATAAAACCAAACCAGGGCTTCCAGAGGCCAAGCTACCTCAAACCTCAACTAATGATTCCACATCAAGGTTAGACATCACTAACCATTAATATATTTTTCTCTACCCAGGCTGTTCAGGGCTCTAGAGCGTTTGTTCCAACTAGGGCTTCCGAGACTAGTAACGCAACCCACAACTACTGTCAGGCTTCAAAAGAGTTTGTCCAACCAAGGCCTCTAGGACTAGTAGCTCAACCCACCAAGGGCTTCCTGAATTTTTGTCCAACCAAGGCTTCCAGGACTAGTAACTCAAGCCAAGCTGTTACAAGGCTTCTAGAACGTATGTCCAAACAAGGTTTCCAGGAAATAATAAATCAACCCATAGCCAAAGAAACTTGAGAACTAACTAGAAAACAAAGATAAAACCCACAACAACATATCTCTCTAGGAAATGGAGAGGCTAGGAAAAACCATTGTCAATCTAGGAAATCATCCATGCCAATGACAGATCATAACCAATAAACCACATGCATATTCCATGCATGCCAAAACTAGCAAGGAAATCATACATGCAGCTTGATACCTACAAGCAAAACCCGCTATAGTTGTTGATCCCAATTCCCTCTTACACTTTCCTGCTCTTCCTTTTCCTTCTTTCTTCAAAATTACAAGTATTCCACACTCCTCCAAGAGTGCTCCAGGGAAAATATAAGTGTCTAAGAGTATGAGAGAGAGAGAGAGTAGAATAGAGAGCTCCAAGATAAAACTAACAAAAGTCTATCAACTGATCCTTAGAATCCTTTTTATTAACAAGGCCTCTAATTTCTTTAATTTCCCATTATTTTCCTTCATTATCCTCCTCACATGCAACCTGTGACCTTTCACCTTCCTTTTCTCCTAATTTCCATTATTTTCATAAATAAAATGCCAATTAATTCCACTTTTCCTTTCTGAAGCCTTTTCCATTTCATTTTCCAATTTACATAGCCATTAATTAATCACAAGTGATCCCAATCATTATGTTTTTTCCCAACACTAAGCTTGGAATACATGTCCCATGACCATGGCTATTATTTTTCCTTTATTGACTTTATTACATGGATCTTTTACCAAGGTTGTTACATAACCCTCCCCCTTGGGGGAATTCCATCCTCAGTGTTCAATGACACCTACAACCAACAAGACTGTTGAAAAGAAAAACATACTACCCATGGAGATTTATAACTTAGCTCATTGCAATATTTACAATGACCATCCTGTTGAGAAGCAAACCAAAATGAAAAACATAAAAACATGACAACCATAATGACATGACACCCATACCACTTATTGGAGCTTTATAACACAGATCATGGTTGTATTTACATCCATATACATATATACATATACCAAAACACCACACCAAAACATATGCCAAAACATTCACTCAACCAATGAATAGAGAAGGATACATAAACCACACCTGATCTTCCATCTCCCATGTAGGTTCATCTCACCCAAAGTGCTTCCAATAGACTTTAACATGCTCGATTGCTTAGTTCTAGAGCATGAACATCATTCTTTGCAAAATGAACTAGGGTTTTCATTGGAATTCTCCTTCTAGTTCTACTTGCAATATAAACAAGTCAATCACATGATCAACATATTTAACATACTTCTTAAGTAATGATGCGTGGAAAACCATGGAATTTCATTGTAGGAGGTAGTTCAAGTTGATAGGCTACTGGTCCAATCCTTTCAAGAATACTGAAATATCCACAAAACCAAGGTACCAACTTGGCACATGATCCAATCCTTAAGGATATCTTCTTTGGATTGATGTGCAAGTACACATGTTCTCCAACCTGAAATTCCTTAAACATCCTTTTATGATTTGCATAAATCTTTTGTCTATTTGTTGCTACATTCATATTATTCTTGATTACTTGCACTTCCTATTCCATCTCTACCAATATCTCTGGTCCTATCAACACCCTATTCATAGGATCACTCCAACTGATGGGAGTATTACAACTCCACCCGTACAATGCCTCAAATAGACACATCCTCAAGGATTCCTTGTACCCATTATTGTAAGCAAACTCAACTAGTGGATGATACTCTTCCCAGTTTCACTGTTGTTTCGTGAAGTACATTCTCAACATCTCTTCCAAGATCCTATTTACCTTCTCTATCTATCCATCTGTTTGTGGATGAGAAGATGTGATGAAGGCCAACTCTATACTCAAACTTGCAAATAACTCTTTACATAACCTAGAAGTGAACTTGACACCCTTGTTTGACAATTTTCTTCTATACACCATGCAACCTCACTATATCTCAGATGAGTACTTATGCTACATGATTGGCTAAATATGTAGAATTTGCTAGAATAAAGTACACTACCTTAGCAAACTTGTCCACAATAACCATGATAGAATCATGTTGTCTAAATGTCCTCAACAAACCTATAGTCAAATCCATGGAAATGAACTCCCATTTCCACTCCAGGATAAGAATTGGATGTAGTAGTCCATCTAGATTCTTACACTTTTCTTTTACTTGTTGAAAATCCAAGCATCTAGCCACAAACTCTGCCACTTCCTTCTTCAATTCCAGAACTTCCTCACTACTCTCAATGTCTTATGATATCCTAGGTGACCTAAATATGACTTAGCATGAAATTCCTTTAAGATGTTTCTTGATCACAATGTTGTCTAGAACATATATTCTACCCCTAAACCTGACCAAGCCATCTAATGTGAGATGGTATTCCACATCCTGATCACTTGTACTTTGTTGTAACCTATGCATAAGATCCCTATACCTGTCATCCTTATGTCCTGCTTGCAAGATTTGATATTGTAAATCTGTCTTATAAGAACACACTGATGTTATGTGATTTACCTGTATGCACCTTCCAAGAGAATCTGCAACCTTGCTCGCTTTATCTTTAATGTACATGATCTCAAAGTCAAACTCACTAATCATAGCCAACCATATAGCTTTCCTAACATTTAGATTCAGTTTGTTAAATAGATACCTCAATCCATTGTGATCATCCATCAATACAGACCTCCTACCAAGAAGATAGTGTCTCCACATATTCAATGCATGGATGATTGCTACCAACTCAAGATCCTGTGTCAGGTAATTTTGCTCATCCCCATTCAATTTACTTGATTCATAGCATATTACATGTCCTTCCTGCATAAGGACTCCACCAAGTCCTATCTTGCAAGCATCTATACATACCACAAATGCTTTGTACGAATCCACAACCATTAACACTTGAGAATTTGTCAACAACTACTTTAACTGGTAAAAAATGGCTGCACATTCCTTTGTCCATTCAAATTTATTACCTTTCCTTTGCAACGACATAATAGGATAAGAAGTCTATGATAAGTTCCAAGTGAACCTCCTATAATAACCTGCTAATCCCATGAATTCTCTTACCTCATCCACATTTCTAAGAGCTTCCCACTCCATGATAGCCTTTATCTTCTTTGGATCCACTGCTATGCCTTCCTTAGAGACTAAATACCCCATTTAATGTACCTCTATCTAAAGGAAACTACATTTTCTAATCTTAGTATACAACTGATGCTCTCTCAACAATCTCAATACTGTTGCTAAATGTTTGACATGTTCTTCCTCATTTTTAGAATATACCAATATATAATCAATGAATACAATAATAAACATGTCCAGATAAGGACACAACACACTATTCATCAAGCACATAAAATTAGTTAGAGCATTGGTCAAACTAAATGGAATTAAAACAAACTCATAATACCCATACCTGGTCTAGAAATCACTCTTGTAGATGCACTCTTTCTTAATGCATACCTGATGATATCCTAATCTTAGATCAATGTTTGAGAAAAATTTTGTCCCCTTCAACTGATCAAACAAGTCTCCAATCCTCAAAAATAGATACCCATTCTTAATGGTCACATTGTTCAAACTCCTGTAATCAATGCATACCCTGCGAGTACCATCCCTCTTCTTCAAAAGAAACATTGGTGCACTCCAAGGAAACACACTTTGACTAATGTATGCATTCTCAAGCATTTCCTTCAATTTCAACTTCAACTCCACCAACTCCAATGTGCACATCCTGTAAGGTGCCTTTGATGCTAGTGTTTCCCCTGGTACCTACTCAATAGAAAATTCTACTTCCATATGAAGTAAAAACTCTGAAAAATCTGCGGGAAACACATCCTAAAATTGTTTTAGAACTGGGCACCTTCTCAGGACTGTAGGAATTTACAGGGTAAGTTCCTCAGACAGAACACAAAAAGGACACCGCTCACAAACAGATCACAGATCAATACACCAGTATTTTGACGTGGTTAAAACCCTCAGAGAGGGAAACAGTCCACGTCCTGCGCCAACGTGGCTACTACAGGCAATTTATTAATAAAAGAATGAAAATTTACATAAGCTTCTCTCATGCACGGTTAACCTACAAATGACCCTCCATGCGCTTTAATTAGAATTCATGGACCAATTGGGTGTCAAGCCACGGATCAAGTGTCGGTAATACCAAGGAGAGAATGAACCGTCGAATCACTACATATTGTGACCGTCGGATTGTAAGTTACAAAATGTACAACGGTAAAGAAACACACTTTACCTAACTCTAACCTAACTCTATACTAGACCAAGTTGAACTTAACTATTTCCTATGTGTCGGAATATCCTAACATCCCCCCTTAAGAACAACTTGGGATAGGATTGAAGGATTTACAAATATGACACAATAGGAGAAGGAATGAGGCACTAGAGCCTATCCCCCCTTAGTGACAACTTCCTGAACTCTAAGCATATATCGAAGTTTAGTGAACTTCGCCTCTGTGAGAGCTTTTGTGAAGATGTCTGCAACCTGATCATCTGTTGAACAATATTGCACTTCAAGAACATGGTCATGAATGAGCTTTCTGACGAAGTGCATGTG